>OZ007575.1:25394101-25414101 GCA_963931925.1 Onchidella celtica | reverse complement strand
ACATTTTGGCTTGACAACCAACCGCCGCATGGTCATTAATTTCTCTCTTTCTGTAAAACAAATAAAAACCTGTGTTAAGCCCCATAATAAATGGCCCCATAATGCCAATGATTAATGACCTACACGCATCCCATATTCGTTTCAGACATTCTGTCCTACATTCATAAATAATATGATTAAACTGATATAAGAGTATGAGGAAATAGGTCAGGCCGGGAATTAGTAATTATGTTACGACATTATAGGGGTATCATACTAAGAAGAGTATCATACTAAGGGGGGGGGTATCATAATAAAGGGCGGCGAGGGATCATACTAAGCCCTGAACGACACAGTCAGCTGCTGGCAGGCACGAAGTGCACGCCATAGTTTCCTATATTTTGTTAGTAAATCCGGGAAGATCCAATCATACTATACGCCCGGTCAAACATACACACAGCTGCTGCCATTATTAATTCTTGGGTGTACATTTTCCTGGCAGCAGCTGTTGTCACGTTCCTGGGCTTAGTATGATACACGCCTTGCACAAGGAAGAAGGAAAAGGGACTGGGAGACTGACGCGTAAGATGGCAAAGTTTGCTGTTAGGAATGACGTCGTTCCTACGTAGATCGGCTGGTCACGAAATCGCACCGACGTTGGTTTAATACAGGGATGTGGGGAAATGCTACCTAACCTACGGAAATCCTATATAAATGTGCGTTGGGATGACGTCAGCATACCGAGTGGGAAGTAGCTGCGAGTTTGAGTTTGAGTTTCGGGACAGCGCGTTGACATAGTAAGGGTTACACTGTGCTAGGAAGAAGCAAGACGATAGAGAGAATAACAGGGCGATGGAACAGTTGGAGACCCCTCTAGAGACAGACAGAGAGACAGACAGAAGACAGACAGGCAGAGTGACGGAGAGAGACAGAGAGAGAGAGAGAGAGAGAGAGAGACAGAAGACAGACAGGCCGAGTGACGGAGAGAGACAGAGAGAGAGAGAGAGAGAGACAGACAAACAGACAGACAGACAGACAGGCAGAGTGACGGAGAGAGACAGACAGAGAGAGAGACAGACAGACAGGCAGAGTGAAGGAGAGAGACAGACAGAGAGACAGACAGACAGGCAGAGTGACGGAGAGAGACAGACAGACAGACAGACAGGCAGAGTGACGGAGAGAGACAGGCAGACAGACAGACAGGCAAAGTGACGGAGTGACGGAGAGAGACAGACAGACAGACAGACAGGCAGACAGAGTGACGGAGAGAGACAGAGAGAGACACAGAGAGAGACAGACAGACAGATAAAAGGCAGACAGACAGAGAGACAGAAGAAGATACACAGGCAGAGGGAGAGGGACAGGTAGAGGGAGAGAGACAGAGTGACAGAGAAAGAGAGACAGAGAGACAGACAGAGAGAGACCCGAGTATCCCAATGAACTATCTACCCGCCACTGTCTTTCGTCTTTCTACGATAAGTTGTTGGGACGATATTATTTTCAATATATCAGACCTGAGTGTGCAGTAAAGCTTAATGCATCTGATTCATAAATCATTTAGTTTTCTTCTCAAAGCTGTCTTTGATGAAATTCTGGGTTATTCAGATATGTAAAGTGATGGAACGGTGAATGTAATTTGGAAAACCAAACTTATTTCTTCATTTCAAAGTCTAGAGGTGAACAAACTGGTGTCAGAGTGGGATAATATGGCTTTTGCCTGTCCATTGAACGATTATTTTATGTCTTTTCCATATTTTTTTCCTTTTTCTCTTTCTTCTTTGTCTTCCTCTTTCTCTCTCTCTCTCTCTCTCTCTTTCTCTCTCGTTTTCTCTCTTTTCTTCCCCTCTCTCTCTCTCTATCGAGTATCTTTCTATTTTTCCTGTCTCCCTTTCTCTTTCTGTCAATCATTTCTCATCCCCTCTTCCCCCATCGTTTTTCTCCCTTCTAGCTCTCTCTCTCTCTTCATTGGTATCTCTCTCTTTCTCTCTCTGTCTCTTCATTGGTATCTCTCTCTTTCTCTCTCTGTCTCTTCATTGGTATCTCTCTCTTTCTCTCTCTGTCTCTTCATTGGTCTGTCTGTGTCATTTTCTCTCTCCATCACTCCTCTCCGCCCCCTCCCTCCATCGTTTCTCTCTCCGCTCGTTCTCTCTCTATCTCCAAATGGTGTAGCTCTCTCTCTCTCTGTCCCTCTCTCTCTGTCTCTCTCTCTCTGTCTCTCTCTCTCTGTCTCTCTCTCTCTATCTCTCTCTCTCTCTCTATCTCGCTCTCTTTCTCTCTCTCCCCCCCCCCCCCATTTCTGCTTTAGACAAGATGTTATGCTTTATTGTTTAATCAGTTTTTGGGGTTTCTGCATAAAAGATCTCATCTCTTTTCCTTCACGTGGGTCCGGATGGTGCTGGACGCTAGTGGGGCGATGACGTCAGGACATTGGGTGTCAGTAACATCCAACAGGGAGTATACATATATAGAGAGAGGGTTCACTATTGGTCGATTTGCACTACGAGGCACGGGAGGCTCCGCGAAACCACTGTTAGCATGGAGCAGAAAGTAGGTCGCTGCGGTAAACAATACCTGTTTTTGCATTTCCACGGGGCGTAAGTGTCACAAATCCCAGACTGGGAGATGTAATAGTTTATGACAGGACGACAATCACGAACAAACAAGTTTAACACTTAACAAAACAATCCATCAGACTCACACATTTATTAAACATAATTATACATATAATAGCGCAATTACATACATTATATTATTGAAATGCACTGCCGTACAACGGCCTTATTCTCACACACACGCTCCCCCGGATCCACAATCCGGTAGTTACTCCTAAAGGCACTTCGGCCTCAGCCTCTCCCCTCAGGGTCTTAATAGTACATTAATAATTTACTGGCACCGCAGTCTCTCAATATCCCCTTCCTATTGTCATACACCTTAACACTCCCCTAGCACCTCAGCAGGGCAATAACACGTTATTATTTCCATAGCCATCAACATGGCAACACCATAGTATCAGTTCACTAGCCTATCAACATGGCAACAACATAGTATCAGTTCACTAGCCTATCAACATGGCAACAATATAGTATCTCATTCACTCTCATATCTACGTCCCTGTCCGTGGCCTGACTGCCACGACTTATGTGCCTCTACTGTCCTGCACTGACAGTCTCACTTCTGGCCTATGTCTGGCCTCCGGCCCTATGCTGGCCTATCACTTGTGCTCCTCGAGGTGGCGCTTCGGCCCGTCCCCGACACCAGTCATAACTGGAAAGACTCTCACTAGTCTTCTCGACTGCTTCCCCTTTATGTCCGCCCGATGGGCTTTTATTCACAGGTCCGATCCCTAGGACCTTCTAACTTGCAGTGATAGTAATACCGCGCTTTCGCCTCCTTCAGACCCCG
Organism: Onchidella celtica; assembly: GCA_963931925.1. Classification (NCBI taxonomy): domain Eukaryota; kingdom Metazoa; phylum Mollusca; class Gastropoda; order Systellommatophora; family Onchidiidae; genus Onchidella; species Onchidella celtica. The sequence continues at coordinate 25,410,720 of OZ007575.1, read as the reverse complement.
CCCCCACTACTACTCACAACAGCACGCTTAACTTGCTGTCTACTGTGAGCCTTTCTTACTCTACACCCGCTCTGTAGCAATCCCCTTAATTGCACTCACTCCACTCGTGACATCATCCCCCACCCCAAAAAAATTAATGCAATTAATTTCAAATCGCATCAAGATGACTGTCAACGAGTGAGCGTGAGCAATACCTACACTAAAAAAACTGACCTAGCAGTTCCCCTAGTATATAAAATACCGAAATCAGGGGAAAATATGGGGATCAATATGGCCTGAAATATGCATATATGTGTCACATCATGAATAGCTAACTAACCACAATACTTAATACAGAATCAAAAACCATTCAACCTATCAACCATTCTTCATATCATATTTATAATGTCAATATTTTAAAGTGGACTTATTCACACAGATCCTGTCAATGTTCCTGTTCTCCGATGTATAAGCTCCTGAAATCTTGCCCTAGGCTCGACTAAGGTAGTCGGCGATATGATTGCTGGTTCCTGGAATTGGTTGAATAACGAAGGTATACGGCTGCAAAGCCAATGCCCATCTAGACAAGCGTGGGCTGGACGATCGATTCTTCGACAAAAATGTCAGTGGCTTGTGGTCTGTCTGGATACAAAATTCTCGTCCCATGAGATAACGTCCTAGTTTCTGGACGGACCAGACAATGGCAAGACACTCACGCTCTATCACAGAATACTTTCTTTCTCTCTGCAATAACTTCCTACTGACATAACATACAGGATGGAGACATTCGTTCTTCTCCTGTAGAAGACAAGCGCCGACACCAGAGTCCGACGCATCCGTTCTGAGGATAAAATTAGATCGAAAATCGGGTAATATCAGAATGGGTGACGATGATAATGCTGTCACCAAATTATCAAATGATGTCTGACATTCAGACGTCCACTGGACCTTATCGGGTTGTCCCTTCTTAGTAAGGTCAGTAAGAGAAAATGACAAGGAGGAAAAATTTGGAATGAACTTTCTGTAATAATTTAAAATTCCCACTAAGCTTCTGACTTGTTTCTTTGTTTTAGGGATTTGCAACCCTACTAACTTGTCAATTTTTGTTTCTTCAGGTCTCTGAACACCTCTACCCACAATATGTCCTAAGAATGTTATCTCCGGACATGCCAACTCCATCTTTGCGGGTTTAGCCGTTAACCCAAAATGACGTAATCGTTGAAAAATTACTGTTAGTGTCTGAATATGCTCAGACCATGTCGACGTATGGCATGCTATATCATCAAAGAATGACACGACATTAGGTATGTCCTTCAATACCAGTATGAGAATACAGATACTCTGGTCTCTCATGAAACCTCTGCAGCATATCAACGTGGAAAACCTTAACTGATCCATCAATGTGGATAGCGTAATCTACCTTCGAAACAATTTGCTCTTTTCGAAGCGACACCAGAAGCTTCTTCTGCTATAGTGCGCGCTGCAGATAGTCTTTCTCTTAAATCAACAAGGTACTGAAACCTCTTTAAACGGTTCCGAAACCGTGGGGATCTTTTGAAGAGGAGCATGGGGTGTACGACCCTTATGCGTCGTCTTTTGGCACGCACTGCACGTCTTACAATATAGCCGTACATCTCTGTATACTGACGGCCAATAAAAATCTTTCAGAACTCTCTCCTTGGTTCTAGTACTTCCCATATGACCCGCTAATGGAACATCATGGGCCAGACGCAATACTGTAGCAATCAACGACCGTGGCACGACGACCTGCTTTTGAACGGAAGCCACTGTGACGTACATACGGAACAGAATGCCCCCCTGGACAAAAAAAGAAGATGAACCGTTCTTATATCTCCTCGTTTTCTCGGTTCGCGCTTCCCCAAAACATGGGTTTAATGATGGATCCTCCCTTTGTAATCTCGCCAAGCGCTCTGGCGTGATATCTAGGTTGACCGCTGGCGTAGCCAAAGGTCTAATCTTATCTTTATCAGCTACCCGTCGACGTGTTTCGACCGCGGCGCAAAAGTCAATACCTTTTGATTGCGACCATGCTTGCACGTTCTCATCGGAAGGGGAAACCACCCGTGATACATTCCCAATGATGAGCTGGGCGCCTGGAAAACAACCAACGACTGCTTCGACTTCCCCGCTAAGGAAAGGTGTATCTATCATTATTCTTGCCATGGGTAATTTCTCAATGGCCCCCGAAAATTGGATGCACGGGACAGTCTCACCTGTAAGCTGTGAATCCCGAATGCAATCCCTATGCACTCCCACAACGGTAGATCCTGTATCTCGTAAAACCGAGACCGGTTCGTCCCCAACAAACCCCGGATAAACCCTAAGACCACCTCCTGTATGACATGAATTTATAACGGGGATCTTCCTCCCACAAGGTAAAACACCGGAAGATAATAACTTCTCACAACTGGGACACTTAGAATACTGTCCGCTTCCGTTGTCCGATGTAACGCACGCAGCCGCATGGTGAAATTTATTTGGGGAACATGGACTGGAGCTACTGTCCACGTTCGCCGCTATCCTACCTGCAGGGCAGTTCACGCTGATGTGATCTGCTCTTCCGCAGTTCCAACACTTCGCGGCCCTACACTCGCGTGAAAAGTGACCCACGCGTCCGCAAGTCCAACACTCCGCTCCCTGTGCTGCCCTAGGCCTGGGTCCCCGTGACCCATCGCGACCGGAACTAAAGTCCCTATGCCGTCGGTCATCGGCAAAGGTCACAACTCGCCCCCGGCCATTACCGCGATCTAGCCCTCCTGCTCGGTCAAACTTCCCGGATCCATATGCCGGTGATTGGTGATAGCCCCTACGCTGCCCCTGGGCTTGCCCGCTATAGGCACCACGCTGACGCGACCTGTCCCCAAGTCCTGCCGGCGACCCCTCGACAACGGCGACGTACCCAGCATCTTGGACGTACGCCCTGGCGACTGGTTTGGACGGATGCGCCGTACGGTATGCCTCCGCCAACTTAGACGCCTCCTGCACCGTCGCGGGTTCGTTCTCTTTCAGGAAAGCCACCAGATCTTTGTGGCACGACGCGTACAGCTGGTCACGGATCATTAAGTCTTTCAGTTTAGCAAAATCCGCGCCCACATGCGCCAAGTCTACCCAGTTCGCGAAATACTCCGTTAGTCTCGCGACGAAGGCAGCAAAGTCCTCCCTGGTATCTGCACGTGCCCGCCTAAACTGCTCCCGGAAATATTCCTCGGTACGCGCAAATCGGCGAAGCAGCAAAGCCTTCAGCTTATCGTAATCTTGCACGTCTTCGCGCTGTAGCTCTTTAAAGTAGGTTAACGCTCGCCCCTGCAATAGAGACGCCAGGTACGTGGCCCATAATTCCTTATTTTCCCCCCATTGCAATTGTGCGTTCAGTTCGAACCTGTAAAGGAAGGCGTCTATGTCGTCCTTCCGGTCGTCGAACGTAGGGAGCTTAATCCTAACGCCACCTTTATTGTGTACCTGCCGCTCAACTGTTTCTGCTGGCGTATTCTTCTTGAGTTCTAACTCCGCGATCTTTACTTGCGCCTCTATCTCCTTTAACTTTATCTCTTGCTCCCTTTCCTTAGCCTGTCTCTCCTGTTGCTGAGCTTCTAACTCCTTTAACTTAAACTCCCTTTCCTGTTCCTTATCCTTAGCCTCTTTTTCTCGCTCTCTATCCTTAGCACGCTCATCGCGCAAATCCGCCTGCTGTTCTTTGATCCAGCCGCGTAGCTCCTCTCCCTCAAGGCCAAGTTCCTTACCCAACTTCATTAATTGTTGGAGTTCCGACATTTCACCGATTTATGGTTATGGTATGTATTACAAAAACGGCTAACCTGTCGGTATGATCACTAACAACACGACCAGAGACCTGAGATCACACCAGATATAACCACACCTACTTGTATCCAATACAATTCAGAAATTTACCTTTACAGCACAACTAATTCTATATTCATAAAATGTACTGCACCATTAATAATAAAAGAGTAGAAAAGACAAGAATAAGGAAATTCAGTAGAAGGACCACAAGTACGTCAAGGACAACGAACCAGACTAGGACAAAGCTTCTACAAAAAAAAAACTATAATGGAAAAAAAAAATGCAACCTACTACGCCGATTACACAACACGGTACGAACAAGAACAGAGTCTGAAAAAAAGAACGTATCTACAAATAGGGAGAAGAAGGACAAGAGAAACGTCTTCCTAAAACAACGAGGAAGATAGAACGCTACAATCTAAACAAAAATACAGGTCCCTATAGAACTGTTCACTGTGATGAACGAAGTTCCAAAGTTTACCACACCTTTTTAAAAGGATAAACTAAGTTCAACACAGCAAACCCGCGCCACCGCCCGTATAATCAATTACGACAAAAACAGCAAAAACAGGGAAACAGACAGATGAACAGACAGCCCTCAATCCAGGGTACAAGTTTTTGACTTTTACTTAACTTTTCTGACTATAACCTCTCCCCTTGTCTCGGAGCTCTGGCTGCTTGACCTCTACAGGCTGGCACGCACACTCTGCAGAAATTTAAGTACACATTAATACATATTCATAAATATACATAAAACATACCATGAAAATTCCATTCATCCCACGAACAAAGACAACAGCATGAATTCCTAGCACAACAGAAAAACAACTAGATATAACGAATACACAATGTCAAAATGACCACAGGTAAACAGGACGAGCCCCCAATGTCACAACGGACGAGCCCCCAGTGTCACAAATCCCAGACTGGGAGATGTAATAGTTTATGACAGGACGACAATCACGAACAAACAAGTTTAACACTTAACAAAACAATCCATCAGACTCACACATTTATTAAACATAATTATACATATAATAGCGCAATTACATACATTATATTATTGAAATGCACTGCCGTACAACGGCCTTATTCTCACACACACGCTCCCCCGGATCCACAATCCGGTAGTTACTCCTAAAGGCACTTCGGCCTCAGCCTCTCCCCTCAGGGTCTTAATAGTACATTAATAATTTACTGGCACCGCAGTCTCTCAATATCCCCTTCCTATTGTCATACACCTTAACACTCCCCTAGCACCTCAGCAGGGCAATAACACGTTATTATTTCCATAGCCATCAACATGGCAACACCATAGTATCAGTTCACTAGCCTATCAACATGGCAACAACATAGTATCAGTTCACTAGCCTATCAACATGGCAACAATATAGTATCTCATTCACTCTCATATCTACGTCCCTGTCCGTGGCCTGACTGCCACGACTTATGTGCCTCTACTGTCCTGCACTGACAGTCTCACTTCTGGCCTAGGTCTGGCCTCCGGCCCTATGCTGGCCTATCACTTGTGCTCCTCGAGGTGGCGCTTCGGCCCGTCCCCGACACCAGTCATAACTGGAAAGACTCTCACTAGTCTTCTCGGCTGCTTCCCCTTTATGTCCGCCCGATGGGCTTTTATTCACAGGTCCGATCCCTAGGACCTTCTAACTTGCAGTGATAGTAATACCGCGCTTTCGCCTCCTTCAGACCCCGCCCCCACTACTACTCACAACAGCACGCTTAACTTGCTGTCTACTGTGAGCCTTTCTTACTCTACACCCGCTCTGTAGCAATCCCCTTAATTGCACTCACTCCACTCGTGACAGTAAGAGCTTACAAACGGTTGTAAATAGTTTCAATCATCCCAAAAATATGAACCAACCACAGTAGACAGATATGCACACTATCTTTGGTAAAGAGGGTCTCTTTCAGTTCTTCAATTTCTTGTTTACCGCAACGACCTAGTTTCGCGATTTGGCTGAAGTGAGCCCTCTCTATACATCTATACTCTCTGCATCCAACTAGTTGGCTGGCGCGAGGTCTCATTGAAACCAGAAAGCATGTCTGTGTAATTACTCAATGTCGTGAGACATCAGCATCCAACTATTTTTAAGCCAAGGCTCAGTGTTCAGGAGAGAGATGTAAAGCGCTGGCGAAAACAAAAGCAACTTAAAAAAATACCCAACTTTAGTTCTTGTTTGTTCCAACTCCATTTTTTGCACAACTGAGAACTTCGACGTTGAACATTTGCGACTTTGGTTGCTGAGGCATCTGGAAACGTTTTAAAAGCTAAAATGTGTTTACTCCTTAATTCTCATTTCCTTGCCAAGAAGTCTAGAAACGTTCAGCTTGGTGTTTATAAATGGATTGGTTATGCACAAAATAAAATCAAGTCAGAATGGCGATTATACACATTACCTGGGTTCGTATCATCCATGGAAATAACTGTCTACTATCTTACTCAGTACTGGAAAAAAAAAAAAAGAAAAAGAAAATATCCTCGGTCGAATCTGGCAACCAAAGTGTTAACATTATGATAAGGAGTTAGAATAAATCGGAACTGCGAAACAGTTTGATAAGTGTCATAACGCATTTTAAACAAGTGTCAAAGTGTGCATTCGTTATGCCTCTTCTACATGTTAAAAAGTCTCCAATTTTTCAGAAAATGGAGATAGACCAAACAAGAACTGAGGTCGTGAGAAATGACTTGTTTTTTTTGTTGTTTTTGTTTTCTTGTTTACCAGTGTGAACTTGACAAATGAGCACGCCAGAGTTCCCACTCACGTGATACATCAATTGAGTTTACTCACAGGGGCATTTCGTCCTTGACTGTTCAGCACGGTATGGGAGTGGAGACTTTTTATTGGCGCGACTTGGACGATTGATGGGGGGTTTCGTTTTAATTGGTGGGCTGGTGATGAATCGATCTCTTACAGAAAAATTAGATTCATCTAGAAAACGGTAGAGGATTACTTAAGGTGCGTTGTGTAGCTGGCCTATTCCATCTCCTCAGATTTGATTTTTTTGTTTCTTTAATACGAGATGAGGTTCCCGGCGTTGCCCAGGATAAACCTCTGCTCCCACCTTTTTCTCTCTCTCCTCTTTCTGTCTCTCTTTCTTTCTGTCCTCTCCCCATCTCTTTCTCTTTCTCTCTCTTTCCTCTCTTTCTTTCTGTCCTCTCTCCCTGTCTCCCTCTCTCTTTTTCCTCTCTTTCTTTCTGTCCTCTCTCCATCACTCTCTCTCTCTCTCTCTCCTTTTCCTCTCTTTCTTTCTGTCCTCTCTTTCTTTCTGTCCTCTCTCTCTCTCTCTTTCTTTCTTTCGGCCCTTCTCCATCTGTGTGTGTGTGTGTGTTTCCCTCTCTCTCATACACACTTTCATTCTCTCTTTCTCTCATACACAGACGTTCATTCTCTCTTTCTCTCATACAGACACGTTCATTCTCTCTTTCTCTCATACACACACTTTCATTCTCTCTTTCTCTCATACACACACTTTCATTCTCTCTTTCTCTCATACACAGACGTTCATTCTCTCTTTCTCTCATACACACACGTTCATTCTCTCTTTCTCTCATACACACACGTTCATTCTCTCTTTCTCTCCCTTTCTCTCCTGTCCCCTCTCTCTCGCGCAGATACGCATTCGCTCTCTCTCTCTCCCTCTCTCTCTTTCTTTCTCTCTCTCTCTTTCTCTCTTACTTGTTTTTCCTTCTTTTTCTAAATTGCAAACTCAAAGTAGTTCGATTTTTGAAGCTTGAATATTTAATAACTACATGTGCCGCATTTTCTGTTCCATCTTCATTATTCATGATTCTACCATGTTGACCGTCAGGGTACTTTATACTCCCAGCTTTGAAAATCCACGTCCCCTCAAAGACCAGGGGAGTACCTACAGAAAATGTCGGTGGATCTGACAAAAAACCCGGCTAAAGGTGAACCTTTTAGGCCTTTTTAAAAAATCAAAACAAAAAATATTTCTAAGACGACTGCAAGCAAAAAATTGTAACGGACTGCGATAAAAGTGGCTAATCTTTCATATTGTATAACACATCTTAATTTCCATTAGGCACTGCCCCCACCCCCCACCCCCACCCCCCACCGCCCTTGGAGAGGTTTTCTAAAGAATTCAATCTTTCACCTATCATGCCACATTTCGTCAGATCCACTCACAAATAGCCCTTATCTACAGACACTGAAATTACACCCCAACCCAAACATGATAATTACTCGTCTTCTTGACAGTTTACCATAGTATCAGTTCACACATACGTCGAGCTCGTTAGTTATTTAACTCATTCGCTACGGTAAGCCGAATATTCGGCTCGCAGATTCTCCCTTCCCTACGGAAAACTGAATATTCGGCTCGAGTGGACACTGATTTTCTAACATTAATATCTAAACCAATTTCTCAAAATAGTGGATCCCATCCTGGTCCATTGATTTTTTCATTTACTTTAATGTCTAATGTATTATAATAATTATCTTGTGTTTATACGGAGTGAAAGAAAAAACATCTTTGAACTATGTCTAAATTTCAAACTGGATAGTCCCTCCTTCAAGTCCCACCCAGGGCGAATACCACACTGTCGGCCATACTGTGGATACGCCACTGCTAAATACGAAGAGGGAAAAAAAATGTTAACGCTTCCAGTGAAAGGGGCCGGGGGGGGGGAGCGGGGGTGTTCTTTCTTTCTTCTTCTTCTCCTTTTTTATTTTCTTTCTTTCTTGAAGTCTGAAATGGAATGACGTCACGAGCTTGATCGAATATATTGTTTATTGATTTGGCCATGCTTTGCTGGCGACGTGATCAATCGAGCGTGACATCAGTCAGCAAGGGTGAGTTAACTCACGCTGGACTCTCCAGGGAGGAGGGAAAGGCAACGCCATCAGGGTAATCGCACCTTTGTTGTGTGAGGTCCAAGACGATAGGCTAAAACTGTGTTATAAACTTGCAGTCAGTGACGGGTTATATTTCTGAAATGCTTCACGCTGAGGTAACTTGAAGGTATGTAATATCTGAACAGTGATTATGAACACCACAGTCAGTGTGTTTTGTTATGTGAGATAATATGCATTGCTTTTAGTGTGTTCGTTTTAGGGTTAAACTAAACTGGCTACAGCCTACTTAGGGCTTAACAGTCAATAAAAATTTATTGAGGTCGCATAGAATCTCAGAACGTATGTATTAAAAAGTTATTTATTTTTGGCTCAAGCTGAAAAGTAGCTTGGAATTTATTCGTTCTGTGCATGACTCCGTGATTAGAGATAACTGTATAAATATAAATAAGTATATTTTATAATAAGAAGGTGAGAAGGCCAATTTAATAAGTTAATAGATACCTAAATAGGTCTGTTTGTACGTAACGAAGTAAAGGAGTTTAAAGTGAAAAGTATAGATAATTAAATAGATATTATGTAAAAAGAAATATATATTATAAAAAAAAAGTAAGTAAGTACATACTTAATTGACTGTAAGGACTGTCCTGGACATCGGACCCAGTTGAAATTGTTCATATCCCACAAATCCATTTATTTATTTATTTATTTATTTTTTTTGTGTGAAAAAAATGGGGGTGTGGGGTGGGGGGGGGGGGTTGAAATTTCATGAATTCGTATATTTCACTTTAAATACCTTTACTATTAATTTAATATTACTTGGGGGAATGCGTTTTTACTTTGTTTGGATTTTTTTTTTAGTCGCCATCCAAGGGTATGTTGTTTTTTTTTTTTGGTGTTTTTTTTGACACACCATTGCGAGACCTTGTGGTGTAACTGTTTAAACAGTGGTATCCAAGCTTATAATTATTATAGCTTAGGGCTTCACCAAGACGTCTGATTTCAACAGTTTTTGTTCTGCTTCTTTTGCTTTCTTTCTTTCCGCAATAACGCCGTTCTCCTTCCGTCAGACGCGTTTAACAATACGCTTTTGACGGGTTTCCCCTGAAAGAGAAGAAACGTGCCGTGTTTAATTGAGCTTCGCTGCCCTTCACCGATGCTGTATAATGCGCGCTCGTTCTATGTCAAAACAAGAATATTTACAGTTTGTGAAAGTAGAAGAGGAAGAATAAGAAATCCGATTCACGTCAATCTATCTCTCTCTCTCTCTTTCTCTCTCTCTCTCTCGGCTGCAGCCATTTTGTGTCTCCCAGCAGCGCGCAGGGCTCAGAAAGTGCGCCAGGCCATGGGGATCACCAGTTCGCCACCTCAGTTCTTGTTTGTTCCAACTCCACTTTTTGTGCAGCTGACAAAGTCAGTGTTAAACGTTTGTGGCTGCAGTATTATGATAATGAGTCAGAATAAACTGGAACTGTGAAATGGCTCGATAAGTGCCTCGGTGCATTTTATACAAGTGTCAAAGTGTCACATACTTAAACATCTACAGTGTTTTCAGAAATTAATGGAGATAACAAGAACTAAGCTCGCGAATTTTGTAACATCAATTTTTTTTGTACTCCTAACATGACAACATTGAACTTTGGCATTTCAAGATATTCGGTAGTGATAACTTGGCATATTCTGCTGTTTATGATCGGTTTTGACGTTGCTTTCAAAATCATTTCTACTTTTGGTTCGGAGAGTACATCTCAATAGCGTGACCCGAGTTGTGCAGATGACAGAATCTGTTGTGTGACATCTTTGTTGTTCCTGTTGCTGTTATTGGTAGGTGTGGTGGTGTTCTGTTTTAATGGCAAACGTTCAACATTGGTATTTCATGATTTGCAGTGCCTGACAATCGGACATACCGAGTATTCTACAGTTTGCGATTGATTTCGACATTTCTGCCGAATCTCCAAGAATCGTGTGGCTTTATTTGTGTACACAGAGTGATTACCGCCATTCCAGTACATGTATCTCCACGAGGGGTCTAATCTTTACCCGTGAGTATTTTAAGAAAATCATCTTATTGTCATAATGTATTGTAATGATCGGCATTAAATCATTTCGTTTCGTTTTACATCGACCCAATCAGTTTAGATTTTGTACACACAGTGCTGTGGTTACCATCGTTGTCGAAATGAATTCGTGTCATCCAAAAAGTGCTGTTATTCTTTTTTTTTGTTTAACGAGTCGAGGCTTATTTTCTTTTCTAACCACTATGATAAGAATGAGAGACCCGTGATAATGACTTGATAAAATTTTGCTTGAGCCTGTCGTTTTGTTTTGTTTCGTTTTTGTTTTTAATTTTTATAACTTGATAACTTAATTTCCTGAGAAAAGATAAATAAAACCGACATTTTAAATTCATTTACCGTAATAGAAAAGCGTTCGAAGGCTCCCCCCCCCCCCACCCCCCCCTCCAAACCTTCCAACACCAAGGTGTTCATTCTGGAAAGCCCCAAAGGATGAACAAAAAAATAACCCTTTCAGAGTTCATTACCTTAGTCGGCATGGAATGACCACACATAGAATGTTTGCCTGAAGATAATACCTTTCTTTTTCCGTTCTCCCGTGTTTGTATTTATTTTGAAATGCTATTTTTTGGCCAATGTTATAATAATATAATATGATAGTTCATCTAGTTTTGGCCAAGGGCTTTACGGTGTTCTGATACGAAAAGTAACCATCGTTTATTCGTCCGAAGTGGAACAAATTAAGGAAATAGCACGATAATGACCTCACAGTATTATTTTGATCAGTGTGTGTGTGTGTGTTCTCATGTGTTTCTGTTTTTTTATTTGTTTTTTTGGGGGGAGGGGGTGGTTTTGTCTTGTTTTGTTAATCGCGTGCATGTGTGGAAGGGGGAAAGGATTGTTGTTTTATTTTTTCCTACAGTTTACATTTTGTTGGTGTGTGTGTGGGAGGAAGGGGAGGAGTAAGGGAGGGGGGGGGTGGATTATTGATGATTGAACTATTAATATTCCTCCAAAACAACATGTTTTTATTCCAGAGATGTAACCTGCAAAACAATTTTTTTAAAAGAGAGAAAAAAATGTCCAGTATAACCTATTCTGTTTTTCTACTTCTTATTCTCTCTCTGTCTCTCTGTCTCTCTCTCTGTCTCTCTCTCTCTCTGTCTCTCTGTCTCTCTCCCTCTCTCTGTCTCTCTCTCTCTGTCTCTCTCTGTCTGTCTGTCTCTCTGTCTGTCTCTCTCTGTCTCTCTGTCTGTCTCTCTCTCTCTCTGTCTCTCTCTGTCTCTCTGTCTCTCTCTCTGTCTCTCTATCTCTGTCTCTGTCTGTCTGTCTGTCTGTCTGTCTGTCTGTCTGTCTGTCTGTCTCTCTCCTCTCTCTCCTCTTTCTCTCTTGCTGGCATCGAATCAGAGTGAGTGTATTGCGTTATGACCATGAACGACAGTGATCTGCGTTTAGTAGACTTCTTAACCTGGCCCAAGGAACAAATAATAATAATAATAATAATATATACATTTATATAGCGCCAGGACTAAAACATTAAAAGCTCTAGGCGCTGTACACAGTAAAAAATCATAAAAGCACATTCAAATAAACTTACACACACACAGACAAACTAGTTTTATACATCCATAGCAAGCTATAAAATTCAGTTTTTAAAAAGAAATGTTTTTAACCTGTTTTTAAATATGTTTAGAGAGGCAGAATTTCGAACCTCTTGTGGTAAAGAATTCCACACACAGGGACCAAAACAACTAAAAGCTCTATCTCCATAATTTGATGTTTTACACCTGGGAACAACCAGTTTGTTTTCTGTAGTAGATCTTAAAAATCTATCAGACTCATGTTTTTTCAAAAGTTCCGAAAGATAGGAGGGAGCTGAACCTTCAAGACATTTGTAAACCAAAACTGCAGCTTTAAATTTTATTCTGTTTTCAACAGTAAGCCAGTGAAGTTGGTCAATAAGGCTTGAGGCAGATTCTCTTTTTGATTTTCTAAAAATCAGTCTAGCTGCATTATTCTGAATTATCTGAAGGCGTTTTATTTTGTTGCTCGGAATTCCAAAGAGCAGAGAGTTACAATAATCAAGCTTTGAAAACATAAGTGAAGTGATAAGTATTCGAGTTGCCTCTTGGGATATGAATGGACGAATAGAGCTGATGTTTTTTAATTGAAACATTAATGATCGACATAATGAACTTATTTGATTTTCCATGCTGAGATCTGATTCTAAAATTGTGCCTAAGTTTTTAACTTTATTCACGTTTGCTACAGTGCTTTCACCAAGATTTAATTTTACATTTTTAATTGCAGTAATTTGTCTTTTCTTTCCAATAATCATAACTTCTGTTTTGTCTTCATTTAGCTTTAGTTTGTTTTGGTTCATCCATTCTTTTGTGTCCATAATACACTTTTCACTATCTTTTATAACATTGTCAACATGACCTAAAGTCGTACCAGGGTGATATAGTTGGACATCATCAGCATACTGATGGTAATAAAAACCATGATCTTTAAAAATATTAGACAGGGGCCCAATGTACATAATAAAGAGAGTGGGACCTAAAACTGAGCCTTGTGGAACACCATATGGCAGTATGTATTCTTTTGATTTTATGTTATCTGTTACAACAATTTGTTTTCGGTCACATAGATAGGACCTGAACCATTTCAGAGCTATATGAAGCAGTTTACCACAGGTCAAGGGCGTATTTACTGAAATTACTGCCTATGGCCAGCATTGAAATCTCCAATCTGTGCAAAATCGGACACCCGTCTTTGAGATAACTTTACCCTCATATCAGCTTGAAAATACAAGTCAAGCCAGTTAATTTTTTAATTGACAACTTGAAAGAGAGGAATGTTCAAGACCAGCGTTAAGTCACATTTGAGACATTTCGAGAAAAAAGAAAACCGCTTTGGACATCACCTTGTTCTTGCACTGGTGTGACCTACTTTCAAATCAAACTTTCTCAGCGCTGGCTTAAGGACAGAAGGATGATGTTACTATAAATAGATATCCCTTTTGTTTTTCTTATGGAAGTGCATAGGTAGGGAAGATATCCCCTACCTATTCACCTTACATAGGTACGGAAGATATCCTCTGCCTATTCACTTTGCATATGTAAGGAAGATATCCCCAGACTATGCAATCCCTATGTGCAAAGTGCATGCAGAGAAAATATTAATTTCTTGATACTTAACTTAGGCAAGGAAAATATTTTTGTCTCTGCATATTTTTTAGGCCGGGAAGATATATCTTGTGTAATAGGCCTACTTTGCTTAGGCAGGGAAGATAGTCCTTTCTACCTGTGCTTTGCCTGCTCTGTTTGCGATAGCTATGAAACATAATTAAAGGTAATGATTATGTATCACACTCATTATTCGGCGGTATGAAGCGAAATCAGCGATATCCCCATTACGACCCATTGGCGACAGCAAACCTAACCTGCCTCTGTCAAAATATGGCAAAAAGAAAAAGCTGTAAGAAGAAAGGCGACCCCACAGATTTTCTGTTGTTTTTACCTTCTTCAGTTTACGTTCATGTACGAAGGAACAATGAATTTGAAAGGCTTTAATTTTAAGCCCATGGAGCCAGAGTGTAATTACATGTATTTGTAATTGACCATAGCACCTATGAAAAGTCCAGAGTGGATCTATTGGGTGAGGAACAAGGGGAACTAGCTGTTTCCTGTCTACTCAGGAAAACATACAGTAAAGCACATGTACCTACACGAAGAAAACACCGGCATTTAATTTGGTGAGGCACTTGTAGGTCAAGCATTCCAGGGAATTTCCCAGCCAGCACCCCTACGCCAATCCGACGTATTTGTGTAGGATATCCCCGTGGAGTAGGTAGGATTACCGTAGGGGTGGGGTTCCTACATCAAACAGACATCGGTCAATGCTGTAAACAGCGGATCTACGAGGGAACGATGCCATTGCTTTATGCAAACATCCAATACAGATGATTACCTTAGGGTTGCTGGCTGGAGTGATGAAACTTCGAGTACGCAGTAGATTCGACGATCGAGCCTTTCACATTTCAGTTCATTCTCCACAAATTACACGACAAAGGGGAAAGAAAAATTTTGAACCTATTTCAAGCTAATATTTGCATCTTGCCAGTGCAGTATTGTCCACGCAGATTTTTTTTTTTGCTTGTTTTTCAATTTTGGTGCATAATGAAATCGACTGATACCCCCCCCCCCACACACACACACAAATTCAGTAAGCGCATGGTTATGTTTATAGTCCATGCTGCCGCACCACGAGGTCGGCGTCCGTCTTGACCTTCTCTGCTCGGAGTGGGCGATGGAGCAGCGAGCCTTTGTCACTACGTTTTGCTTTGAGCTCGGTCTAGGCCGTTCGTCTGTCTCTTGTCTTTGCTGACTCGCGGATTGATTCGAATGATTTTGATTCATATAACCTCCTGTCGTTGACTGACTCGAATCGCGATTCGCCACTGGCTCGCCGACAACTAATTCTATTTAATATCGCGATTCAAATCAAATGCACTAAATTTAGACCAATAATAATTCCACACGTTTAGTGGTGACGTAGTACACTATCTTCCCTACCTATGCAAAGTGCATAGGGAGGGAATATCTTCCCTACCTATGCACTTCCTTTTTTTATCTAGTTTCCACTCCTATGTTCAGTTCTATTTTTACCAAATGTGACTTGACCTCGTTCTTGAACTAACCTCTTTGGTTATGTCACTATATCTATATGTAAATTGTAACTGAACCTGTTTATTGTGATAATTTTAAAGTTTTTTTCACTCTCCCAGGATGGCTTGCCTGCTTTCAACAGAATTTTATTTATTTATCTTTTTAATTATTGCATTTTTTTTTCATTTTTCAAAATATTATTTTATGTCAGTGCCGGCCCATTTAAAGGGGCGCCCACACACTGTGTACTTTAGATACTCCCCTGCGGCTGTATACAAAAAAAAAAAAATAAATAAATAATAAAAAATTGGAAATGGTGAATGAAACGAAGTAGGATGTTTCTATTTAATGTTGTTGTTGTGTTTTTCTTCTTTCAGCCATCCATGGTTATTGTTGTCTTTGATGTTGGTGCTAAATGCGGTCTTTCGATCCAACTGATGTAAGGGTGTTATACTTTCACAATGACAGTAAATTCTCCTTACACCAGCGGTTCCCAACATTTTGGGTACCGTTTACCCCTGGCAAACTTTTCGAAAGTACCCCAAAAACCTGTCTTATCCAATGATTTGAGTTTAGCTTTTTACTATAATGAAGCAATCGACAAAGAAGAAATTTCAAGTTACAATTTTTAACCTTATTCGCGACTTCCATTTTCTGAAAAACTAGAGGACTTTTAGTATGTAGAAGAGGTATAACAAATGCACACTCTGACACTTGTTTCAAATGTGTTGTGGCACTTATCAAACTGTTTTTACAGTTCCGAATTATTCTAACCACGTATCATAATGAACTAAAAGCCAAAAATTTCTAATGTCGAATTTCTCAGTTGTGCAATAAACGGAGTTGGAACAAACAAGAACTGAAGTCGTGTATTATTTTAAGTTCAAATAACAATAGCTCATAGCAACTTTGGTTTTTATTGTTGTTTTTTTTTCACTTAAATATGAACAACTAATGACGAACAGATAAAGTTAATATATTTGCGCAAGTTAAGCCAATGTCAAATTCTCTTCTTTTTTCTTTTTTTATAATTATAGGAGTACGTGTAAAACATAAACTGTGTACAAATTCAGAATGAGCAAATTTATCCCAACACAGAATGTATCTCGTTGGGTGTAGTTTTGTTCCATGTTAGGAACCTCTGTCATAGATCAGTTTTGTCTTAAGATAGCAACATTTGCCCATTCCGTAATGCACAGTTACCCGTGCGGGGTCCGTTTTATTTCATTGTTGCCCTTTGTGATTCAGCGTTAACCGAAGCCTGATAATGGATAATGCGTGGCAACCATTCTTTTTAT
>OZ007575.1:25341601-25391601 GCA_963931925.1 Onchidella celtica | reverse complement strand
TCGACCGGTGATGGAACCCTGTACCATCGGTATGAGAGGTTAGCACCTGGCCTGTAGGTGTCCCCAATTGCATCTCCCCAATTTGGTAACTTGCAGAATATTAATTACTCTCATCATTTCGGGCTATAAAAATTTTATGATATATAATGACGTAAAATTATGTATTGGAAAAAAAAGAAACTTTTGTTGTCCTCTTGGCTTTCTCTGCCCTCAACAGGGCTCCCTGTTTGTCCAGTTCTTGTCCTTTTTTCTTTTTTTAGGCCGTTTTTCCTCCACAGCCCCTCAGTAGGGCCATCCAACAGGCGGGATTCTTCTTTTTCTTCCTGTGTTTTTTCCTTGGGCTGGCACCAGTAGCAGAGGTTTAGAGAAAGCAAGGAGAGACATGACTTCCCTACATAGACAGACTTCATACAGGGCCGGGGGCGGGGGGGGGGGTTTATATTTCGCCTTATTGTTCATTTTAGTGGGGTTTTTTGGGCTTTTTTTTGTTAGGCGGCAGGGGACACCTATAAAGCATGATAATGACTGCGCCCTAGAGTTTTGCAATTTCTGAAATGTAAAGTTTTTCATGCTCTTGGCTTCTACCTGCCGTCTACTACCTCATGAGGCCGCTGCCGTTAGAATACTGAATGTTCATAACCAGGTCATGGGGGTTGTAAAACTTGAAGTGATCCTTTGCATGGATTATTCATTTATTTGTTTCATCAGATATATGGTCAATATTCGATTTTTTTAATGATTCATCAGATATATGGTCAATATTCGATTTTTTTAATGATTATAGTCCTAAACTCAGATTATTGAAAACAATGTGAATCAAGCCCAACACTACCATTGTTGGAAAACGTACGAACGCCTACCGCCCCCCAGCCCCCCCCCCCATCCCCATCCGCCATCCCAACCCCAACCCCTCGTCCCCCATCCAAACCCCCCCCCTCCACCCCCCACCATAGGGGGAGGGGGTTATGTACTTTACGAATGACACCTCACTTCAAGCACTGGTGGTAAAAAAAAAAAAAGAAAAAAGTGTCGGGGAATTTCTGAATATTTTCTGATTTCAATAACTTTTGTTTCCTGTCACTGCAAGTTATCACAGTAACAGGATAGAAGTAGCTGTTTCTTGTTAGATCCCCAACTTCATCTGATCTTACCTACAGACAGCTGAGGGCTGAAAGCTGGCCCAAAGAGAGAGAACGAGATAACTGAAAGGCGCAAAGTGGCCATTATGGTGCCGACGCGACATTAAACTCAAACTCTTAACTCAAACTCAAAGTGGTTCTTGGTAGGAGACTGTAGTCGAATCGTCCCCATAGAATGACTAGGTTGTAACTCCATTCCATCAGCTTTTGAGAAATCAAGGATTGAATTTAAGTAGATCGTAGCTTTTAGAGCAAAGAATTGTTGTTTTTTTCTGTATAAGTAACATTTACAAATTGCATACCGAATCGGCTTGATACTTTGACACATAATGGAGAAGGCCTGTAGAAGTAGTGTGTAGTGTGTAACTCAGTTCAGACAAAAAGAGGAGGTAGAACCTTGTCATTCTGTGGTTACGTAATTACAAAACCAAATAGAGAAAACTAGATGACCTACCTGGCATTGCCCGGAATAAACAATCATGTGCTTTCCCCCCACCCCCCCCCATAGCCCTCTCTCTCTCTCTCTCTCTCTTTCTCTCGCTCTCTCTCTCTCTCTCGCTCGCTCTCTCTCTCTCTCTCTCTCTCTCTCTCTCTCTCGCGCGCTGTCTCTCTCTCTCGCGCGCGCGCTCTCTCTCTCTGTCTCTCTCTCTCTCGCGCGCTCTCTCTCTCTCTCTCATATAATAAAAGTAATAAACTACAGTCTTGCTTCAGAACTCATGCGCACCAGAACACTACGCACCAAACTGAACGCTTGATACGGTTACTTTTTATGGCATGCACGGTACTTTTTTTGTTGTTCGTCCATCGCAGGCGATGAGGACCAATGACATCCCTCTATGATGGGGTTGGGACTGGGTGTGTCCGGAGATGGCCGGTGAGTCCAATCCGGGCACGGAAGTGTTTCCCACACACTGGGCAGGCATGGGGGGGGGGGGGCTGCAGTGGATGTGCTTGCCTCTCGCTCTTTGCGATGGCGTCGCTTTCTTTCATCCTCTGCTGTCCGTTTCTTTTCGGCTGACTTGGTGCCCCTGGTGATCAGTCCGCGCCAGGTGGAGCGATCTAGCGCCGCTGTCTCCCAAGACGTGTGGTCTATGTCTAGTGACTTCATGGAGACTTTCAGGTTGTCTTTGAATCGCTTTCGTGGACAACCATGACAGCGCTTGCCTGTGGCGAGCTCCCCGAAGAACAGCTGCTTCGGGATGCGGTTGTCTGACATCCTGAAGACGTGGCCAGCCCATCTGACTTGGTATTTCATCAGAATTGTGTGGATGGTGGGCATGTTGGCCGTGGCCAGGACTTCAGTGTCGGGGATCTTATCCTGCCATTTGAGTCTTAGGATTTTGCGCAGTGAGGAGAGGTGGAAGTGGTTCAGACTTTGTGCGTGCCGTCTGTACACTGTCCAGGTTTCACTGGCGTATAGGAGTGTTGGCAGCACAATAGCACGATATACCTTCAGCTTGGTCGCTATGCTGATTCCCCTGCGCTCCCAGACTGTGCTTCGTAGTCGGCCGAAGGCAGAGCTGGCTTTGGCGATTCGGCAGCTCACTTCATCGTCAATTTTGACTGATCTAGAGAGGGTACTGCCTAGGTATGTGAATTTCTCCACAGGTTGAAATGTCTGGCCTTTCACTTGGATGGAGGGTTCAGTGTATGATTTGCCCGGAGCTGGCTGAAACAGGAATTCCGTCTTCTTCGTGCTGATGGTAAGGCCAAAGTTGTCGCACGCCTGTGAGAATCTGTTCATGCTGTCTTGCATCTCCGGGTCAGAGCCAGCAATGAGAGCGCAGTCATCAACAAAAAGAAAGTCTCTCAGGACAGTATCCTTGACCTTGGTGATGGCCTGCAGTCTGCGCGGGTTAAACAGCTTCCCATCCGTCCTGTGCCTGATGTGGAGGCCAGCATCGAATTCACGAAAGGCATCAGTGAGCATGGCAGAAAACATCAGACTGAAGAGTGTGGGCGCCAGCACGCAGCCTTGCTTGACCCCATTGGAAACTGGGAAGGCATCAGAGCAGTCGCCATCGTCAAGTACTCTGGCTGTCATGCCCTCGTGAAATTGCCTGACCATGGTGATGAATCTGTCGGGACAACCGAACTTTGCCATGATCCTCCAGAGGCCCTCGCGGCTCACAGTGTCGAAGGCTTTGGTCAGGTCGACGAACGTTGAGTACAGCTGTCTGTTCTGCTCCTGGCATTTCTCCTGGAGCTGGCACGCAGCAAAGATCATGTCAACAGTTCCTCTTCCCTTCCTGAACCCACACTGTCTTTCTGGAAGAAGGCCCTACTCCAGGTGTACATTTAGCCTGTTTAGCAGGACTCTGGCAAGAATTTTCCCAGCAATGGACAGCAAGGATATGCCCCTGTGGTTGTCACAAACTTGGCGGTCTCCTTTCATCTTGTACAAGTGGGTGATGGAGACGTCTTTCAGTTGTTGGGGTATCTGGCGTTTCTCCCAGAAGGACTGGAAGAGCTCTGTCAGCTTGCTTGTGAGAGCCGGGCCTCCTGCCTTGTATACTTCAGCAGGAATGGCGTCTGCCCCTGAAGCCTTACCATTTGATAACCGGTCTATTGCTTTCTTCACTTCTTCTTCCCGGGGCGGAGAGTCCATCTCGTGGTTGGTGTCCACTTGCTCCAGACGACTAATTCCCTCGTCATTTATAGCAGAAGGTCGGTTCAGAAGGGCCTCAAAATGCCCAGACCATCTTTGCAGGATTTTCGACTTATCGGTAATGAGGATTGTGCCATCTGCGCTGAGCAGCGGGGAAGTCCCTGTGGACGGGGGGCCATACAGAGTCTTGACAGCGTCAAAGAAGCGATTAGAGTCGTGTCTGTCGGCGTGTCTTCAATCTCCTCTGCCTTCTTGCTGAGCCACTTGTCCTGCAGGCTTCTGAGTCTGGCCTGAACCATCCTATGGATGTTTGCAAATGCTGCTTTCTTGGAAGCCGAAGTGGGGTCGTTCTGGAGCGCACTGTGTAGCCTGTGCTTTTCTTCCAGCAGGGCTTTGATTTCCTCGTTGTTCTCACCGAACCAGTCCTGGTTTTTCCTGGCCGTAGGACCAGTAGCTCAACGGAGGTGGCGTAAACGCTGTACCTGAAAGCAGCCCAGTCAGCTTCAACATCACCACCTGGGGTCACATCAAACAGACGAGACCGAGGGTCCTGAGCAAGTTGGTCAGCTGTAGAGCTCTGTTTCAGCTTGTTCACATTCAGCCTTTTGGTAATTTTGGTCGCCTGTGGTCTTCGTTTGGGCTGAGTGCTGATGTTGAGCTTGCTGATGAACAGGCGATGGTTAGTTCAGCATTCAGCACCACACATGGCCTTCGTTACTCTTACGTCGCGCCTGTCCCGTCTCCTGGTGTCAGTATCTATTATATACTGACACTGAGTTGTGTTGGCTACTCAGCTGTAGCTCTTTACGTAACATACCACGGTCCCCTAGTGACAACCAGGATACAATAAGGCCGGACAGCGGACCTTGTTTGATTATCTTTATTTTCATGTACTTGCTTGTCAGTGAGAGCTAATTCCTTCCAGGGAGGTGTTCTTAGTATCGTCCATAGGGCCCAACTTCAGATAAACCAAAGTGACGGGCCGAGAATTAGCCAAATTAGTTAGCCTGCCAAGCTGAAACGGTTGAGCCGAGGCCCCCCCCCCCCCCCAGGGTCCAGACGGAGACAATTCTGTCGTTTTGCGGATAAGAGCCATATCTACCAAACTAGGTCAAATTTAACGTCAGTTTGGTAGATTGAAGTATGGGTGGATGTGACAAAACCGGGCTACAGATGAAAGATGTTTATACCTCTTTAAAGAATCAAAATAAATTTAATATTTCTAACATGTTTTGAAGCAATATATTTATTTTAAATCAATGCAGAAAAATGGCTATTATTTCACATCATCAACAAACTTCAATTTCCATTCAAAATGTTTTTTCCCACATGGAGGGGTTTTATAATGAATTTCATCTTTCACCGATTTCGCCAGATACACTCACAAAATGTGCCCTGTTTGTATGTAATAATTATGTGTTATATGATGTTGTGCGAATGTAAAGCCAATAGCCTGTCGAGTCGCATCGGAAAAAGTAATGTGTTGTGCTGCGCCATGAAAAAGGGCTGTATTATGTCAGTTTAGGTCAAAATCACCTTACAACATTACTTTATCGAATTATTAAACCTACGGACTCGGGGAATACACAGATCTGATTTTTTAAGTTGTGTTTCGATCACCAGTGAGTAAATTGAGGCGCAGAACGAAATTACCTGTCATACTTTT
This sequence comes from Onchidella celtica, assembly GCA_963931925.1. Taxonomy (NCBI): domain Eukaryota; kingdom Metazoa; phylum Mollusca; class Gastropoda; order Systellommatophora; family Onchidiidae; genus Onchidella; species Onchidella celtica. Next base: position 25,386,188 of record OZ007575.1, on the reverse strand, counting down.
TAATTCTACCCGAAGAAAGGGCGTCTTTCTTATTTTCTCCTGATCAAAATGTCGGAATACTTTCTTCTGTTCAACTCAGTTGTGGCTCAAAGTCAACGAAAGTATTCAAAAATAATAGAATAATATAGCGAACTTCAACACCCTTTAAAATATACCTGCGTACACCTTTACGTCTTTCTATGCGTCATATTTTGTAAAATTTAAGGTTCAGCGGTCAAAAAGCCGTTCATGATTACATTGGGGCCTTACTTCCTTTATAATATTATTATGATGATGATGCAGTGTGCTCTGTCTGTCTATCTGAGTTATAATGTGACACGAACCTTAAGCCGGTGGCCTCCCGCGTCGAATCTCCGACAGTTATGTCACAGCCAGTTATCATGGGGGAAATTTGACGCATATTATTGGCCCTAAGTTTGTACGCCAGCATTACATCGTTCCTACGTAGATCCCTTGGTTACTGCATCGCACCGACTGCGATTTGATGTAGGGAACACGTCCCTACTGTCATCCTACCAATCCTACGGAATCCTGCTTTGGATTGAGGTAATGATGCTGGTTGGTGTAGAATTTCGAAAAAAAAAAATGTCCCGTACTCGGTTTAGGCCAAAATCACTTTTTAACGCTATGTTATTGAATCAAATGAGCCCCATCTGTCCATTTACGTTACTGTTATTGTACAGAAGTTGAGCAGGGTTGAATCAGAGACGGTCCTGTTCTGTTAAGGAAGATGACCAAAATTATACGTCAAAATCACATTTATGACTTTCTTTTCTAGAATGGTCATAAATTATGCTCTATCTGTCTGTCTGGGTTAGAATTCTGTGAGACTGATAGACTAATAGTTTCTGTTCGTCATCAGAAAATACAGAAATCTGTAATGATCTATTATAATTTTTAAAAAAATATGCCGATTTTTAAGTCTTCCAGGACGCCAGTGTTTAGGAGGTTCGGTCAAATCTGGATGTAATGAATTTTTTCCCACTTTGTGAAAAAAACAGCATGGTTCAGAAAAACGCTTACAGAAAAAAAAATATTGACAATTCAATAAAGTAAAATGTTATACATAAAAGAAAAGGGAATTGAATGTAGAATACAACGTAAATCGGCGATACGTGCAGATGCGTTTTCACTGGCGCCAACATATCGGGGATACGTCCCTAAAGAGTTAACAAGCCCTTCCGCCTCTCAAACGGCCGGGCTTTGCTTGAAATTTTGAACGTGTCTTCCCCTCGACCCGCACTAGGTTCTTGTTTGCCTTTTGAGACTTGAGATGATGAGGACGTATAGTTTTTATTTCAATGCCTTGTGTGGTTAATTTCGGCCGGCGGTCATCAGTTCTTGCGAAAAGGTTCACTGTTGAACACACTGTCCAGTGCGCAGATTATTGTCATTTCGTGAGTCTTCGTCTCTAAGGCTGGTGGGGTGCACAAGGTTTAACGCCCAAGGGAATAGGGCGTAACTGGAAACCAAGAAAAAAGAAAACAACTAAAAAAATAACAAGAAAATGGAGCCAATGGAAGGGACAAGCTGATGCGGATCCAGCGTTGCGCTCTCAACTGAAACTAATAAAACGATTTGTCCAGGGCAACGCCAGAGATATCAGGTATTGTAACAAGGAATAAAACGGGTTACTACGCCAAATGTTAAGGTTTTGTGTGTGTGTGTCTATGTGTATGTGTGTGTGTGTCCGTCCGTCCGACCGCCCGTCCGTCTGCCAATCTTTTACAAGTTGGATGTTGGCGTGTACTGTCTGTCTCTTTCCATAACGTGGCAATGCTGAGGTGTGTAATGTTGTCAAACTGGACTGAAAGTGACGTCGGTGACCCCTAGACTCCCCCCCCCCTCCCCCCCACCCTCCCCCCCATCGCCAACCCTCCCGACCCCTCCCTTTTATGTGTTTTGTTTTTTTGTTGTCATTGACCGTTTCTTGGGCCAGTCGAGGCTGCCACAACCATTTTGCCCTGTCCATTTCCTTGTCACTTACGGTAAAGATCCTGACACGGTGAACCACTCTGTCTTGCATTAGAGGTGAAACAGACTACCCGGGTGGTTCACCGCCCATGAATTTTGCTTCACACTAGCACACATGGACTGTCACTGCCCGCTGCACACTGCTGGGTCTTGGTTTAGCCAGTGCCTGTTGTGTTAGCGAGAAGCAAAATTTTATGGGCGGTGACCATAGAAGTAGGAAGTACATAGAAGAGTAAGCACGGGGATCCGGTATTCGTCAATGCGGGGGCCGCCATCTTGGTGCCAGTGTAGGGCAAGTGGGTGATCCCACTGCGCCGTGAACCGAGCGAGCAGTCACCTACACTAGCAATAGTAGCAGTAGCACAAGGGGAGGGGGAAATGGAAAGGCATGGCCATGAAACCGACTGAACGATAAAATTCATAGGGATCTGAGTTCTTACTATCCTCATGGAATAATTTCTAAACAATGATAACCTGATCCTTCGTTCTAGATCTAGATCGATTGGAAAGCTACCCCCGCCCTAACCGCTTTCTCTCTCTTTCTCAATCTCTCTTGTCTGCACCCAAAAGTAGAATAATTGATAGACTTCGGAGATGAAATAATTCTAAAATATACCCAGATACTAATAATTTACCCAGGATTTAGAATACCCTTTCATTACCTGTATATATGTGCTATAACAACAATGGACGCATGATTTCAGTTTAGGAAAAGGTGGGGTACTGAAGTGGATTACAACCACTTTCATAGTCCACACTATCGATGATAAGAGTGATTATTACGGTGTCTTCCATGGTATTTAAGATCATGACATTAAAAAACAAACAATTACAAGTAATCACCACAAAAGCTGAAATTGTTCATTCTTTTAAAAACGATAATTTTGTCTGCTGTAGTAAAAGCACGGACTAAGTTGTAGTGTAAGTACTTGGACTTACTTGAGTCATTAGACTAATCAGCCCACCAAATAGGGTGCCATTAATGCAATTAAAAAAAAAAGGAATGTTGAGGATTATTATCTCAACCAGATAGGAAATTTCACACCAAGAAACAGACCAATAGATCAAGTACAACTGAAGATTTACCAAATTAACCCTGTTGACAGAATTGACACACACACACACAAATTAAACAACGTTATCAAGTATCTCTTCACCAAGACAAGACAGCTTTGATGCAAATTCATTATTCACTGATACTATTTTCAACTCTGCGCCTCTTCCCTCATAATCACTCTTGTGCCCCCTGTCAGCATTATAAGAAATTTTGGAAATCAGTCACAGAAAATTAATACTCTCTTTTAAGTCTGCCATTAAATCCCAGTTCCAGTCATACAGAGTTCACCCTTAAGTTTTCTTCCAGAAATTGAAATAGCATGTTTTTCCTTTTTTAAAGATGATAATGAGAAAGAAATTTCAAATGTTTGTTACTGTTATTGATGTCATCATTTTTTAGTTTCTGTTAATATTTACATGGCACATGATTGTTTGTTGTAAAAATAAAAATGTTTCATAACATCTTGATTATAGGCTATTTGAATGTAAGGGGAGGTTTGATTGTCTATAAACAACCAATCACTTGAAATACATTTAAAAAAAACACTTTTGATACCTGAAATAATTACTTATTTTATCATGAGGAACTTATAGCTGTTTTCTACTACAAGGTACAAGCTGCTGTACAATTCATAAGATTTCAGCTTCCAACAATGGTGGAGTTGGACCACTCTTTTATTCAGGGTACCAATGTTCATAAAAAGCTTAGGTACATTGTCCATCATGTTGAGCGTTAAATCTTTCCCATAGAGTTCTTTGCATCCCGACCACACAGTCAAGAATATCCTGAGTCCAAATTTATTCATATTATATAATTATGCCTACCCGTTATCCTTTCAGAAAAAAACCAGGAAATTTGTAGAGAACTGGATAGATGTAATATTACATGTATTACAGTAAACAAGTAACAATGATCAATGATGCATAGCAATGACCAAGGTGGAGGTGTGAGCTGACAAGTGGAGTCTGCTAGAGGAAAGAAGAATGCCACCACTTCTGGAGCTACATCATCTGATTTAGATCTAGCACAGTAGCAATTAAAATCAAACTACACTGATGCAAGTGGTGAAAGGACGCATGAAACTACATGTATTCAATGGGAGTGGATACAAAGACTTATTACAGAAAACAATTAACAATGATCAATGATGCATGAGCAAACATGGGAGTGTGACCTGACATGCGGTCTGCTAGGGTAAAGAACGCTAGACACGCCTCTTCTAGATTAAGATCTTACTATCAAACTCATAACTACGCTGGTGCAAGTAATGAAAAGAGACACGAAACCATCATAATATGAGACTGGGTGTATACGATATAGGCCCTAACTTACTAAGGCAACAGAAACAAACGACCTGGCAGTGACTTCTGCTAGGGTAAAGAACGCTAATTAACCACTTCCAAAACGCAAAATCAAACTTAAAACTGTCACTAAAGATTGTAAAAGCTGTTGAAATAATTCTAGCGCCGGTAGAGATGCAGCAGTGAAAATAAACATAAACAAAATTAGCAGTGACTCGACGAGCGTACTTCGCTTGTTTACATTTGGCGCTTCCCGTTACTACGTTATGCCCTACATCCACAGAAAATGGCGGCGCCCGCGGAGTATTGAAATTTTCTCTGCTGAAGAGCTTAGCGTTACTCTTCTATGTACTTCCTACTTCTATGGCGGTGACCGGCGGCGACCCATCGATCTGGTGCCTACACCGGCTTGGTGTGTTTCACCCCTGATGCTGGTGGTCACTGAGTCAAGTTTTTTTTGTTGTTGTTTGTTGCGACTTATTGCGCGAGATCTCTGTTGCCGTCAGTTGACTCGAGACACGCTTTGATGCGCCCGAATTAGTGGGACAGACTTGCTTTGGTCTCGGTCTTAGGAGTACACCTAATCAGGCTAATCTGTGCGTCCTCCGAAATTGTGATGCTGATCACATAGCGCACCACAGTGCACGTCGGCTGAGCATGCCCAGTTACCAATATTTTTTTTTTTCTATACGCGTCTGATCATCCTTGTCCTTGTCCTTGATCCCTTAGACTCCTGTCCGTAGGGACACCTCTGTGGCTCTGACAACCGGTCCTCTACATTCGCTCCGGCGCTCCGCCCTCCTCAACGCGTCCCTCAACTCCAGGCCCGTCCACTCTGTGATGTTGTTTTCCCATCTCTTTCTTTGTCGACCACTCCGCCTTCCTCCTGGTACTGTGCCCTGCAGGACTGTCTTAGCAAGGCCTGATGACCTCATGACATGACCATACCACTCCAGCTTGCGCTGTTTAACTAAAGTGAGGAGATTTGTATTATATGGATCGATTTCATTCTCGTCTGATCGTGCGCACTCGCAAAAATTAACTGTAACCCAAAAAGACGCATCGATTCTCTTAAGAAAACAAAACATTAAGGTCTTGGAACGTCTACAGAAAGACGAAATAAAATTCAACATTTTGTAGGAGTACAAGTTCTGTTACGTCCTTGAAACTCACCAAAGGCAGGTTGTACATGGACAGGGAGAAGAAGGGGTAGGCATTTCCCCGCTGAAATGATCGAAGTTTCCTCGGATGAAGAGCCACTTTTCCTGGAATAATGCAAAGCCATTAACCTCTCCTCTGTGGGGAAACAAGAGGCATCAATCTGAGAGTGCAGGGTCATTCAGGCAAAATGGGTTTAAGGAACATGCAATTTTTGTTTTGTCCATGATCCTGGATTGACCGCAGTTTTAAATTTGCTTATCTGCACGTCCGTCCGCGTGCTCTTTGTTAACTGCCGTGGCTTTCTTTGGAGGACGATGATAAAAACTGTTTGGAGTGCAAGGCGGACAATTCGGCATTGCTGTCAAGGGGATGCCTATAAAGTGGGTATGCACGGGAGGAGATAGGGGTTGAATTCAGCGTATGGAAAGCCTAGATGAATGGGGGTGGAGAGGACGGGTTCTGTGAAGCCTACGCTTTCCAGGTATGTTAATGAAGTAAAAAATGTGTTGTTGGTGTTGTTGTTGCTAGTGTTGTTGTTGCTGTGTTATTGCTGCTGCTGTTGTTATTGGTAGTGTTATTTTTATTGTTGTGTTTTTGTTGTTTTTGTTGGTAGTGTTAGTGTTGTTGTTTTTGGAAATGTTGTTGTTGTAATTTTTGTTGTGTTATTGTTATTGTTGCTGGTAATGTTATTGTTGTTGGTGGTGGTGTTTTTCCAGCTAAATGCGCTGTAGGATTGTGTAAAAGTCAGATACAGGCAATATTTCTACTGAAACAGTCACATAACCCGTCGTGCAAAATGCCGTTAAATTAACGCTTCAAATCGTCAAGGCTTCATCTCATTGTGGGCATTGAACATTTTATTGGCCGTACCCTCGTATAAGGAGGGCAGGTGGAGGTGGGGCTGGGGCTGGGGCTGGGGAGGGTGAAGTTACGCTATGAAAAGGAAACCAGTCAAAATGACGGTTTGGAAAGGGGGGTGGTGAAGCCAAGCTATGAAAAGTATACCAGTCAGAAAGACGGTTTGAGGGGGGGGGGGGTGAAGCCAAGCTATGAAAAGTATACCAGTCAGAAAGACGGTTTGGGGGGGGGGGGGTGAAGCCAAGCTATGAAAAGTATACCAGTCAGAAAGACGGTTTGGGGGGGGGGGGTGAAGCCAAGCTATGAAAAGTATACCAGTCAGAAAGACGGTTTGGGGGGGGGGGGTGAAGCCAAGCTATGAAAAGTATACCAGTCAGAAAGACGGTTTGGGGGGGGGGGGGGGTGAAGCCAAGCTATGAAAAGTATACCAGTCAGAAAGACGGTTGGAGGAGGGGAGGGTGAAGCCAAGCTGTGAAGAAGATAACAAACAGAAAGACGGTTTGGGGGGGGGGGGGGAGACGGGAGGGGAGTTAAAAACCGTCAAAAATTAAGCTTGTATACGTTAGGGGCGACGCCTTATCAACTGTATAGTGTATGGCTGTCCTTGGTCTTCGCTGAATGTTATGGCTTTTTGTTTGTTAACAAGGATGTACAGCTTTAGCGTGTAATGCAAGCCATGTTTGTCGGGCACTGCTGGACAGATGAAGTGTATGGCTGTTTTAGCCCTTCTGTTTTGATAGGAATCAAGTCAAGCAGAAAGTAGATAATGGCTCAATTCGCCAAGAGGGACTCCAGTTTGTGACAAGACAAGAAAAAAGAGGGGCCGAGGGAATATTGGGGAGAAAGAAACATTCACTCCCTCCTTATCTCTCATCCCATCAGTTTTTTTTTTATCTGTCTCTCTTTTTCTCTCTCTCTCGCGCCCCCCCCCTCTCTCCCCGTCTCTTTTTGCCCCCCCCCCTCTTTTTTTTTTACCCTCAATCTGTCTCAGTCTCTCTCTCTCTCTCTCTCCGTATCTTTCTAAATCTGTCTGCCCCCTTCCCCGTCTTTAATTTCTCTCTCCTTCTCTTCCTCGCCCCCCCCCCCCCCGCACACCATATCTCTCTCTCTCTCTCTCTTTCGACTAGATACCCGAAGGCCGTTTTTTTTTTTTTCATTTTCCGATTTATTCCCTTCAGTGTTCATGCATTGCTTACCAAGGGCAATAATCGGGAAAGGTTGAGGGGGGGGGGGTGGGATAGAGGTTGTCCGTAGGGCTGTGCAGCACCAGCAGTTGTTCAGTGCCAACACCGGCTCCGACTCCATTGACAACTCAGGTCCTTGCTGAAAGGTTGCCATACTGGTGTCGACTCTGAGTTCGAGGAAGTGACGTCATGACTCCAACACTTCCCCAGTGACGACTCCGAGAGCCCGACTCCGGCACTGACCCTGGGAATTTGCATGATGCAAAGGTGAACCGTCAAACTTTAATTTGCTGTCTCCTGTCCGGTGTGGGGCATTGGTATGGTGCCGTAGTGTCGGGGGGCGGGGGAAGGGAAGGGGCGCTGAACTAATTCTCTAATATTTAAATCTTTGGAATCTGATGTTTACATGTATTAAATGTAAATTAAGCAGTGATAACGAGAAGGAAAACGAGAGCTGCCGCAGTGTCGGCGCTATTGCCGGTGGGTGTGATTTTTTTTCCCTACGAGCTTTAGCAAATTCAGGAGCGGGGCAGCAACACACCCCCAAACACAGGTCATCGGCTAATAGGCCGTGGGACCAAAATCCTAGCTAGTCTCTAAAGCAAAGTTCGTTAGGCGCCCCCTTGGGAAAATCTAGGTATGGTTTTAATGTTTCCAGTAACACAGAAGACGCCTTATTGTTTTTATTGCATAACATCTACAGTCATTTAGACACTGGTAAAACCTGTGTTCGTGTGCTCCTAGTCGATTTTTCGTCTGCGTTTAACACCATACAACCGCACTTAATGTTTCAAAAGCTTACCAACCTACACGTGAGTTCTTTTTTAAAGAGCTGATCTTCGAATTTCTAACACAGAGAAGCCAGTTTGTGGATATAAACAACACATTTTCCAAATTACTCACAACAAACACAGGAGCACCACAAGGCTGCGTGCTGTCACCTGCCTTGTATACATTGTATACAAATGATTTCACTGTGACACACAACAACGTTTACCTTCTTAAATTTGCCGACGACTCTGCTATTTTAGGCCTTTTACCTAACTCTGGCCACGAATATTCTAACATTGTACAATCCTTTCATTGTTGGTGTAATAACAACTATCTTCTACTGAATGTTAAGAAAACAAAAGAGCTTGTTTTTGACTTTAGGAAAAATAACAACGATCCTGTTTGCCCTCTTACTATCAACAATGAAGAGGTTGAAATTGTCACAGAGGCCAAATATCTTGGCATTACTATTGATTCATTGCTTAACTGGCATGCGCATGTAACATATGTATACAAGAAAGCCAACCAGCGCATGTATTTCCTCAGAAAGCTCCGCTTTTTAAAAGTTAGCAAAAGCATTCTGAAAATATTTTACACCATGGCTATTCAGAGCGTTTTGATGTATGGAGTTGTCTGTTGGGGAGGAAACATCATACAAAAAGATAAAAATAAGATCAATAATTTAATTAAAAAAGCATCCAAAATTTGTATCTGTGATCTGCCATATTTTGATGAGCTGTACACTGGTGCTTGTATTAAAAAAGCGAATATTATTATAAATGACCCCCAACATCCCCTGAACAAGGAATATATAAGATCTGTAAGAAGTTTAAGGCTGTTGTCAAAGAAAACTAAAACTGAGCGCTACTTTAAATCGTTTATTCCATCATCAACTAGGATGTTACAATAATGTCGTCATCTTGATCGTAATCTGTGCACAGTTGAATTATGTCCTGCGTGTCAGGTCAATGTGTTTTGGTTAGGGATGCATATTGTGTGCACTGTTAATTTGGTTAATTTAGTTAATTTATCAGTGTGTGTGTATATATGTGTGTGTGCGCGCTATGTATCATACTTTCTGCTTCTGTAACTGTATTGTTATGTATTCAATGATCAAAACAAATTTCCTTGTACAAGGACGAATAAAATTTATCTTATCTTATCTTATCTTATCTTATCTTATCTTATCTTAACCATCTTTGACTAAAAATCAAATGTTGTCATCCATAACTGTGCACATTAATAAGTTATTTTTAAAAAAATGTTTATTGCTATGTAACATTTGTATTTTTGCATGTTTGTTTCGTTTTACATAATTATATATTTCACAAAATCTCCACCTTTGAACGCTCCATTCTGTTATAGTGCCGTGCAGGTCATAAAAAGTAACGCTTGGTGCTCAGTGTCCTGGCGCGCATGAGTTCTGAAGCAGGGCTGCAGATTACTACTTTTATTGTAAGAGAGAGAGAGACAGGCAGAGAGACAGAGAGACAGAGAAAGCACATGATTGTTTATTCTCGAAATTTCATCCAACTTTTCAAAGAAAACTGAATTATATTGCTATTTACATCTTTCTTAGTGTGCATACAGCATTCCATCATGGAGGCAGCTATTTTGGATTTCGCGGCGAAAGGCTCAATTCCATTGGTTGATTAAAATAGCATTGTTTAAATGGCAAACTCAATTCGCATCATTAATTATCATTTATTGGCACACTTCACATACAAATTATACAAAAATGTGCAAGACTTGAAATGACAACATTGGTTTTTTGTGAAGGGGAGAGGCATAAGAGCTTGCATGCAAAAAATCAGCGTATCCCCTCAGGTTTGTAACGGAATGACAAGCTACAAGTTTGGTCCCACGGCCTATAAGGGATTTCTCGTCCTATCGAACACTGCCATGGGTGCTGCAATCTCTAGGACCGTGCTCTGAAAATTATTGACCACTAAATGCGTGAGTCATATCGGAGACATTTAAAAACACATCATTTTACTGTCTATACATATCATAACAAATACGGAACTCATCATTCTATTTACAGCACTTTTATCCGCAAAAAAACAACAACAACCCAAAAACATTTTCATTTATCGAGTACAATGAAAAAGCATGATCGGAAATTCCGCTGTGGCTACATGCACTTTAGATAATCAATTATAAAAGTCACATTAGCCCCATTTATTTCGTCAACTTAGTTCAAGTAATTAAATTTTAAGATAAATGTAAAAATTCTGTAATTCTGTTTGAGTTTCGGCTTCTTATAAATAAAATTAAAAAATATTCCATTGATATTAATATATATAAATATATATATATACTTACATTTCCCTCAGAAAAATAGTACACCGCCATGTAAATTGAAATACAATGTAATATTATATCATTTTTACAGACGTATTGTGACAAATGTTTTTATTTTGAACGATCTATCATAAGATAAATTGAGATAAGATAAGATATAACTTTATTATCTTGTTTCCAGGAAATGTGTTGTCACAGCATCAGTAACAATAACGCACACCGCAAACACGGACATTGCTCACACACACACACTGTAAGTTTGTTTTTAAATACTGTGTTCGTGCATTGCTTCGGGGTCGGACTATCGGACGGAACAAGGGTGGGAGCATTCATTTAGAATTGATTTTAGTTTCTGTTTGCACGAATTTTAACATACTTCTCATTAGGTATTTATTCAATGATTTATGATATAATGAATTTTTACCTCCACTGGATTTTGCTGAATATCCTTTTACTTGTACACGATGTCATTTTATGTACATTACCTCTAATATTGATTATAATTTATAGTCTATTTGTTTCATCAAACTTAAAAGTGTGCCATGAAAAAAAAAAAAAGAAGAAATATTAAGATTTACAAATCCGCCTCTCGGTGCATGGAAGTACATTCAGTTTTACTACAGTTATGTACTCCCTTGGCCAAAACCATTGCTTTCAATAGGTTTGGGTTTGGAGGCCGACACGGTAACGGTCACATTGTGTTAGGGTAAAACCAAGACGATAGACAGAATGTAACAGAACGATAGGGGACAAGGTGGTCTAGAGGCAAGGTGCTCGCCTCTCATGCCAAGGGCCCCTGGTTCAAAACCCGGCCGATGCAGGCGACGACGTGCCTGCCCCAGTTATAACCGGGCTGCAAATGGCACAAAGGCAAATTTCCCAAATGGGATTAAAGAGTTATACATATACAATACAACACGTCAGATGCAGACCCTACCGGGAGCACCCACCAACCACCACACCTTTGAAGAGGTAAACAGTGTCTATTTTTGTAAAAAAAACAATACGCATAATATGAACGTTGACCTCACAGGAGTTGAACCTGAGGGGGTGTGGGTTCAATCCCGGGTAGACCATCGCTCACAATTGGGTGCAGCCAGCCGAGAGAATTGACCGCTGGGCAGTTGTTGCATTGACGTGGGGGGAAAAACGAAACTTGCATAATTGACCGGATAGATTGTCCGGGGGTTACAAATGATTTGATGAGGTATTCTTATCTTTTCTCTCTCTCTCTCTCTCTCTCTCTCTCTCTGTCTCTCTCTCTCTCTCTCTCTCGTTATCTCTTTATCTCTCTCTCTCTCTAGTTCTCCCCCGCCACTTTCTCTCTCTCTTTTTAGTTCTCTCCCGCCTCTCTTTCCCTCTCTCTCTCTAGCTCTCCCGCTCCTCTCTTTCTCTCTCCCCCTCTCTCTCGTTATCTCTTTCTTTCTCTCTCTCTGTCTGACCCCTCTCTTTCGCTTTCCATCTCTTCCTCTCTTTCTATCTCTCTTTCTGTATGTGCGCGCGCGTGTGAGTGTGCCCTCTCCGTTTGTCTGTTTGTCTGTCTGTCTCTCCATCTCTTTCCCACTGACACCCTCTCTCAATCTCCCCCTTTCTACCTCTCTCTCTTGGTCTCATGATTGTTATGTGTGTGTGTGTATTTGAGAGAGCGAGTGATAGAAAGGGGAAAAGAGAGAGAAAGAGGAAGAGAGAGAGAGAGAGAGAGAGAGAGAGAGAGAGATGCAAAGAGAAAAAGGGGAAAGAGAGAGGTAAGGAGAAAGAGACAGACAAGAGAAGAGAAGAAAAAAGGGAGAGAAAGAGAGAAAGAGAGAAAGAGAAAGAGAGACAGAATCAGGAGGGGGGGGGGGTATTGCAAATTCAATAGCATTAAGCCTTTTATTATGATCGTAACACTATCACAGTCACTATAATTCTTATTGACATTATTTTTACAACATAACTACGGCGCATTCAGCGAACAAGAACATTAGGAACTTAAAGCTCCCCATTCATCCGACAAACGTGCAGTTATTGCCTTTTTCCGAGCACACAGGGGAACCCCCCCTCCCCCCCCCCCTCCCCCCAATAAAAGCACAAAATATTGGATCTAAAAAAAATTAAGAAATACAAACCAACATGCCCTGTCGTTATTGCAATAAATCCGGCCATGTTAAAGGATAAGGTGGAACTGAATGAAGGAAAACCTTTTAATGTCAAGGCTGGTGACGTTTTTAGTTGGTTGGCCATCGTTATGGGCCCTCGGGGAGCATTTAGTTGTCATAACGACGTGTTCTGGCCAAGCGTATTGGCAGGTTAACGAATATTGCCGGCAAGGCCCTGGGGAAAGGGACACAAATGGAGAGAAAGTAAGGTAGAGGTTATGTGGGCCATGTACAGCCAAAATACTCACAATGGAATTTCTGTTACTAAATTAAATAATGGCCAGTCTATCTATCTATCTAACCTATCTATCTATATATCTATCTATCTATCTATCTAATCTATCTATCTATCTATCTATCTATCTATCTATCTATCTATCTATCTATCTATCTATCTATCTATCTATCTATCTATCTAATCTATCTATCTAATCTATCTATCTAATCTATCTATTTAATCTATCTATCTATCTATCTATCTATCTATCTATCTAATCTATCTATCTATCTATCTATCTACCTATCTATCTACCTATCTATCTACCTATCTATCTATCTATATATCTAATCTAATCTAATCTAATCTAATCTATCTTATCTATCTTATCTATCTATCTATCGATCTATCTATCTATCTATCTATCTATCTATCTATCTATCTAATCTATCTATCTAATCTATCTATCTAATCTATCTATCTATCTATCTATCTATCTATCTATCTAATCTATCTATCTAACTACCTATCTGCCTGTCTGTATCTTATTTGTCTATCTCTCTGTCTGTCTATCTATCTATCTACTTATCTATCTATCTATCTATCTATCTATCTATCTATCTATCTATCTATCTGTCTGTCTGTCTGTCTGTCTGTCTGTCTGTCTGTCTGTCTGTCTGTCTGTCTGTCTGTCTGTCTGTCTGTCTGTCTGTCTGTCTGTCTGTCTATCTATCTATCTATCTGTTATGATTATAGCTGTGTTTCTTTTTGGTTGTTTTTGTCCTTTTTATGTTGTTGGGCAAAAAAAAAAAAGAAAAATACAAAGTTCATATTTCTGTACGTTCCAGGAATAAATCTTTGGATATTAACGTTGGCTAACACTGTCTTTTATTTTCCCAACATACATTTTTGTGCAGTACAATTTATAAATATTTCTTTTTGAAATTATTGTTTAAGCTAGCGGGAAATTTGAATGGGAAACATACATGGAAATGGCTGGGTCATAAAGGACACGTTTTTGACATGTTATACATTTGGCATCAAGGTCAACGCTATCATTTTCAGAAATCTTTTTCCTTTCACGAACATAATCCTCTTAAGAAAAGGTAATCCTCCTCTTGCCATGGGATCCCACGGAAAAGGAAGGAAAAAAAAAAGGAGAGGCTGATAGCAAATATATATTGGGGAATATTGAGGACGAGGAACCCCGTGACCTTGCTTGGTAGAGCTTCATCTTTGAACTTTTGCACATCCAGCGTTTCATCTTCGTTTTTTCCCTTCATTTTCTTCTTTTTCTTAGTTCCTCGATCTTAGTTCTTCTTTGTTCAATCTCCAGTTTTTTTTTTTTTTGAAGAACTGGAGGTCTTCGAGTATGTAGAAGAGCTATAACAATTGACTTGTTTAAAATGCGTTGTGGCACTTATCAAGCTGTTTCACAGTTCCGATTTATTCAAACTCCTTATCACAATAACTAAAGCTGCCAAAGTTTTTTTTTTAACGTTGAATTTTTCAGTTGTGCAAAAAGCGGAGTTGAAACAAACAAGGACTTAGGTCACGATACTCCTGCTTTTCATGCAATGAGAAACATAATGCCAGAAAATCTGTACGGTTGCAGCAGGGCTTCATAAAAGTTAAATTAATAAAAAACGAAAAAAAGACATGGTGTAAAGTCCCGTGTTGGGAACAAGCTATAAAGAAACGCTGCGCAGCTTGCACAGAATAGGGGAAGGGTCACACTAATCAATTAACCAGGCTGGAAACACGAGCTTCAGGCTGGGTCGTTTTTCTACCGAATTTTCCGAGCGGCGGTCTTATAACCAACATGGCCGCCGCTCAGGAAATTCTGATTGTAGTTCTATCTGCAGTAGAAATTTCTTTTTATTTGTCAAGATTGGTTGTACATGTATTAATAATGCATTAACTTGCCTATCATTTCATTTTATGGTCTACAGCTGCCTTTTTTTTTTATTGTTAAATGATGATCGTGTGGTCTTTTAGCGACCGCTGCATTGTAGCTATGCTGAAGCGTCGGTCGCAACCGTAAACCTAAACTGGCGGGCCTTCCGCTGTTTTGTGACGTCACACAATGGGATCATCCAGTCTGGGTATTTGATTAGTCTGTGGGTAGGGGTGTTGAGGCCACGCCTATGGAAAGCCTACATAGCAGGAGAAGGAGGGGAGGGCGGGGCACGGTGGTCCAGAGTCAAGGTGCTCGCTCTCATGCCGAAGGTACCGGGTTCGAACCCCGGTCGGTGCAGGCATGTTGAAAGTTTGGATTTTTTCCCCATTATTTTCCTGTCCTTGATCCTATGGTAGGTAGGATCTAGCACCTAGTCTTCTCAGATATGGATGGAACATCCGAAGTGCCCGTGTGAACATGGCGCACGTTAAAGATACCTTGCCAGTTGGAAATCGAGAAGAGCAGGCCGTACAAGGCCGCTGCCCGGGCAAAATTCTAAAAAAAAACAAATCTCTACCACAATAAGAAAATAATAAGAAGAAAAATGAGGTGTAAATGTCAAGGACAGTGGAACCTTCTAGAATAAAGACCTAAACACAGGAAAACGGGAAAGGGGGGGGGGGTCAAAATTACCAGAATCAAATATACGTCCTTTATGGTGTGTATAAATCCAACACTCTATCCGAACGCCTTGCTAATGAACCGTTTGTGTGTGTATCCCTTGGATTCATGTCATTGTCGAGTGTTTTCTGATGCTTGACCGAGGTTACATAAATAATCAACGATGCTGGCAACTAAACCATTATAACGCTGTGCTATTTGCAGCCAAAAGGAATGCCCAGGGGACAACCCTAATGAAATTGTCAACACTGTTTGTGGTGTGCTTTTTAATTAAGTTGTTTTTCGCACTTTAATACAGACCAGTTTTTTTTACTGTATCATTAATTCTGCAATAAAGGAGGTTTTCAGCTTCTCCGTCTCTCTTTCTCTCCCCCCCCCCCTCTCTGTCTCTCTCTGTTTCTCTCTGTCTGTCTGTCTCTCTCTCTCTCTCGGTCTCTCTCTCCCTCCATCTCTCTGTCTTTCTCTCTTTTGGTCTCTCTCTCTCTCTCCATCTCTCTCTCTCTCTCGGTCTCTCTCTCCCTCCATCTCTCTGTCTTTCTCTCTTTTGGTCTCTCTCTCTCTCTCCATCTCTCTCTCTCTCCATCTCTCTCTCTCCCTCCATCTCTCTCTCTCTCTCTCCATCTCTCTCTCTCTCTCCATCTCTCTCGCTCTCTCTCTCCCTCCCTCTCTCTCGGTCTCTCTCTCCCTCCATCTCTCTCTCTCGCTCTCTCTCTCTCTCTCTCGCTCTCTCTCTCTCTCTCGGTCTCTCTCTCCCTCCATCTCTCTCTCTCGCTCTCTCTCTCCATCTCTCTCTCTCCCCCCATCTCTCTCGCTCTCTCTCTCCCTCCCTCTCTCTCGGTCTCTCTCCCCCTCCATCTCTCTCCCTCCCTCTCTCTCGGTCTCTCTCTCCCTCCATCTCTCTGTCTTTCTCTCTTTTGGTCTCTCTCTCTCTCTCCATCTCACTCTCTCTCTCGGTCTCTCTCTCCCTCCATCTCTCTGTCTTTCTCTCTTTTGGTCTCTCTCTCTCTCTCCATCTCTCTCTCTCTCTCCATCTCTCTCTCTCCCTCCATCTATCTCTCTCTCTCTCGGTCTCTCTCTCTCCCTCCCTCTCTCTGTCTCTTTCCCTCTCCGTCTGCATAATTATCTTAGTGTCTGTCTGTCTGTCTGTCTGTCTCTGTCTCTCTCTGTTCCCTCTATCATGCATACACCCATACACACACACACATACTCATACAAACTCACGCACACATACATAATTTATCTGGAAGAAAGAGAGGGGAAAAAAAAAAACGTCCCATGATGGAAATATTGAGTACAGTGAGGATCTACATTGATGTGGTTATACAACAGGCTAGTTGCCGGGAGGAAATTATGTGACATTTTGTCCATGTTCGATTTTTTATTTATTTATTATTATTTTTTAATTTTTTTTTGCAGCCCAGATAACAGCGATTGGCTTCATGTCAGTTTCATATAGGAGGAGAAAGAGCAAAAGAGAGAGAAAGAGATAGAGAAATAGAGAGAGAGAGAAAGAGAGAGAGAGGAAGAGAGAAAGAGAGCGAGAGAGAGAGAGAAAAAAGACAGAGAGAGAAAAAAAAAAGACAGAGAGGGGAGAGAGAGAGAAAGAGAGAGAAAGAGAGAGAGAAAGACAGACGGAGAGAGAGAGATAGAGAGAAGAAGAAGGAGAAGAAGAAGAAGAAGAAGCGAAAAGAAGAAAAAACACGCAAACTGACATGAAGAGTAATCCAGGCAATGTTGACATTAGTCACATCTTGAGCAGTAAAGCTATTTATTGCACATTCAATGGGAGGACTTAAGTTGAATCAGATCTTCGTCATGGAATTCGCATAGCTTATAATGTCAGCTATTTAGCCAACTGTCTAAAAAGTTAAACATTGAAATACGCATTTCTGAAATGTTCTCAGCTGGGTGTCCTTGCCATCATATATAATATATTCAAATATACTAGAAACCGTAAGACGAGACATTCCCTTCTTCGCACCTCTAAAAATAAACGTGCAAACAGTCTGCGCGCTGATCGGGGGCGACACCCGTGGTACATTGCCTGAAAAGTATGATATAATGTAAAATTAATGATGCGGACTTGTTGCACAACTGAGGAATTCGACGTTAAACGTTTGCGGCTTTAGTATACTGATAACGAGTTCGAATAAATCGGAACTGTGAAACAGCTTGATAAGTGCCACAACGCATTTTAAACAAGTGTCAAAGTGTGCATTTGTTATATCTCTTCTACATACTGAAAGATCTCCAGTTTCTTCAGAAAACGGAGATCTGATTTAGCGCCTTTTTAGTTTTGTTTCTTTTTGCTCGATGCAGGGTGGGTTTCATTTGGATGTCGGCAGTATGGCTACTTAGCGTAAGTCCAGGCTGCAATTCAATTTTGTGACCATCTAAATGTGTGTGCGCGCATGCGTGTCTGGGCGTGTGTGAGTGTATGTGTGGTGTGTGGATGTGTGGGTGTGGGTGCATATGTGGCTGTGGGTGCATGTATGTGTGCATGAGTGGGTGTGTGTGGGGGAGTGTGTGGGTGTGTGTGCATGTGTGTGTGCATGAGTGGGTGGGTGTGGGTGTATGTGTGGCGTGCATGTGTGGGTGTGTGTGCATATATATGTTTGTGGGTGGGTGTGTGGGTGTGTGCATGTGTGGGTGGGTGTGGGTGCATGTGTGGGTGTGTGTGCATATATATATATGTTTGTGGGTGGGTGTGTGTGTGTGTGCATGTGTGGGTGGGTGTGGGTGCATGTGTGGTGTATGTGTATGTGTGTGTGTGGGTGGGTGTGTGTGACGTGTCTAAATTGAAGTCCACTTTTTTTGTATCGCTGTATATGATTGTAGGATCTCTTTATGATATGTATTGTGTGATGTGTTTTGCGTGAGTGTGTGTATGTGTGTGAGTGTGTATAATGTGTGTGTTTATTCAGTAAAGCCTTGAATGCATCATCTTCACCGTCGACTTGATCTGTAACTACGCAGTGTGTGTATGGGGGTGTGAGCCTGTGTATTCACTGTAAGCTCGACTTCAATATTCATCTCAAATTGCCCGTCGACTTGATTTCTCCTTGACCCCTGACCCGCCGCGGGGGCTTTACGAGCGGGGGCCAGAGATGGAAATAACAGCCTGATGTATCAGCGAAATCTTTGTCTGTGCCCACCGACATTCAGCCCCCCCCCCCCCCCCCCAGGGCAAAGACCATGTATTTTCAAAGCAATTGAGGGCAGAAATTTGATGAGAAAACATACTTGGCGTATCAGTGTGATTAGAGAGCTAGGAGATTTGAAAACAGCGGTTCTCAACGTCGGTGTCATCGTGCCCCCTTGGAGCGATTTTGTTTTCCAGGAGGTGGGGGGGGGGGGGGAAACGAAGAAAGTCGGAGATGGGGTGGAGAATTGGGGGACGAAACCATTAATGGAGAACGGTTTGGGGCAAATACATGGCAGTTACTGACTTGTTCAACGAGCAGGCATAGATGGGCTTGATGAACAGAAAAGGTGCATTTTCTTTTAATGCATTTGATACAGAATGTTTTCTATTTTAGAACGAATCATCAACGCCCCTACAGCCATTAATTTGTAATAAGGCTTTGAAAAACATAACATCAGAATTTGTGTGTAGTCTGCAGTGGCGGATATACCATGAAACTAATGAAGCTTAACTCTTTGTGTGCCAATCACCGATATATCGGTTCTTTCGTCGGTCACGTTTGTGCCAATCACCGATGTATTACTTGGCTCTTTTCGTCTTGACAGACGGCCAGCAGCTAAATTTATTTCTTTCTGCCGCAGCTTCTCTCACGGCTTATCCTACCAATGTTGGATAAGCAGCTCCTATTACAGTACTGGCAGATTAGAGAGGTGCCGCGAGATTTTGGGGGTTTCTACTTTCCTACTTGGTGCTTCTCAATTTGGTCTGAGATGATGTCGTTCTCCAAGTGTTGGACACCAGTTCTCGCTCTGGACTTCCAATCTGAACGGTTCTCTGCTAGTTCTTCCCAAGTTCCAGGGTTGATGTTACACTTTACCATGTCGTTCTTGCACTTGTCCTTGAATCTTAGCTTTGGTCTTCCACGCCGTGGAAACGATGTATCAGTGCACAAGAATGCCAGGTTATTTTGTTTAGGAAAGAAAGAAGGTCGACTTTCTATTCATAAATGTCGCTGTAGTCAGTCTTCATTCATCTCCCTCACTATTAGCATCCCGTATCGGCAAACGTGGAAAAATGCATGGCCCACAAAGAGTTACGCTTCAGGACACCTAATACCGGAAAGGCCCTGGAGGAACTTTTGTTAATGTGAATGTTTTGGATGTTCCCCCTATTGTTACTGGTTGCGAAGGCGCCCCATGACAATTCAAAGCTTCAGGGTTCCAAAAACTGTAGGTCCGCCATGGTTGTCGTGTCTTCTTGTAAAATGTATCTGTTGGGTTTTGAATCAAGATTTTGGGAGTGGGGAAATGTATGAACATTTGGATCCTAAGGGGGCGATTGCGTGAAAAACATTGAGAACCACTGATTTATAGCATGTCCATAGCCGAGCAGGGGCTGTGATCAATAGGGAGTATTTCCATTCCTGGAAGGTTTGAGATAGCTCAAGTTAAGACATTTTATACACTAGTGTAAAAAAAAATGTTCCTCGGAGAAAATCAGTTGTGATCTACGATAGCTCTTGTCCATTTAATCAGTCAGATAAGTTTGTTGTTTTTGTTGCTGTCTTTTAACCTAACCGTGATTCTAACGTCCAACGTATCATGAGTCATTGAAACTGTAACCTGATACTTTATGTATACCCGCTTTTTCTCTCCCTCTTTATTTCTCTTTCTCCCTTTCTCTTTTTTTTTCTCTCCCTTTCTTTCTCTCTCCCTCTTTCTCTTACTCTGTCTTTTTTTCACTCTGTCTTTCTCTTTCTCTCTCTCTTCTTGAAACACCTTTATTGTAAATATGAACACTTTAAAAAAGATTTATTGCCGATACATATTTGTAGTGTTTGTATTTATTTGATCATTTCTAACCTAATCTTACATGCTTGAAATAGTTCCACCTTAGTGCACGTTTGTTCCATGTCCACTTTTAGCACATAAACTGAGAAAAACTTTTAAAAGTTGGCGGGGGGGGGGGGGGGGCAGTTGAAGAGGTACCGAAAAATAATAACAAAAAGCAAACAAAGGGACAGGTTGGCGGTCAAAAGTGGCCAAAATCCAACCTACGCACTCTTATTAGTGGCCATTCTAATTCTCCGAGTCACCTTTGCCTAAAAATGTCGATAACACTTCAATTTTCTTTGATTTTCAATGACAGTATGCTTTTGCCGAGTTCAGATACCCGGGGTATTTCAGTGTAATCCGAAAAATACTGGAAAAATATAGAAAACATTTAAGGAGAGAGCCTGCGGGTCAAAGGTCGCCCAAATCCACCTTATGCGCTCTTTGGATGACCCCTGTCCAGGTGGCCTTCGATTATAATCTCAATACCTTACTACGTTTGCAATTTCTTTGGTTTTCAATGCCATCATTAGTTTAATATCGTGTTAAGACATCCTGGGCATTTCAGAATTTTAAACCTCGATGTCATTGCATTGTCTAGCGTGCGCTATTGTAAGCGACCCTTCTAGGCGAGCATAAGAGATTTATTTAGCGAAATCGATTTTGGCGGACGGGGAATGAAGTAATTCCATTTGAAGAGGCGGCGGCCTTGCCTGATTGCTTACGAAAAATCTCTCTCTCTCTTCTCTCTCTCTCTCTCTCTCTCTCTCTCTCCCTCCCTCTCTCTCTCTTTCTCTCTCTCTTCTTCTTTCTCCCCACCCCCATCCCCTCTCTCTCTCTCTCTCTTTCATTGTGTCTTTTTTTAGTTCTTTTTCTCTTTTTTTTTCTTTCTCTTTCTTTCTCTCTCTTCTCTTTCTTTCTTTCTTTCTCCTTCATTGTCTTTCTCACTCACTCTCTCTCTTTTTCCCTGTCTCTTTCTGTCTCTCTTTTCTTTCTCTCTCTCTCTTTGTCTTTCTCTCACTCTTTTTCTTTCTGTCTCTCTCTCTTTTCCTTTTTCCCTGTCTCTTTTTTCTCTCTCTGCCCGTTTTTTTCTCTTTCTCTCTTTCATTGGTCAGCAAACTTGTGTAATGCCTACGTTGTATGTACCCGAAATCCACGTAATAAGTCTGTTAATAAGTCGCTTATGGTTACAAGTTCATTGCGACAGCGTTGTGGAAGATAGCATACTGCAGCAGCTGCTGTCTTTACCTGTGCTTTGGAAATATAGCATACTTGTCTTTACCTGTGCTTTGGAAAGATAGCATACTTCTGTGTTTACCTGTGCTTTGGAAATATAGCATACTTCTGTCTTTACCTGTGCTTTGGAAAGATAGCATACTTCTGTCTTTACCTGTGCTTTGGAAATATAGCATACTTCTGTCTTTACCTGTGCTTTGGAAATATAGCATACTTCTGTCTTTACCTGTGCTTTGGAAATATAGCATACTTCTGTGTTTACCTGTGCTTTGGAAAGATAGCATACTTCTGTGTTTACCTGTGCTTTGGAAAGATAGCATACTTCTGTGTTTACCTGTGCTTTGGAAATATGGCATACTTCTGTCTTTACCTGTGCTTTGGAAATATAGCATACTTCTGTCTTTACCTGTGCTTTGGAAATATAGCATACTTCTGTCTTTACCTGTGCTTTGGAAAGATAGCATACTTCTGTCTTTACCTGTGCTTTGGAAATATAGCATACTTCTGTCTTTACCTGTGCTTTGGAAATATAGCATACTTCTGTCTTTACCTGTGCTTTGGAAATATAGCATACTTCTGTCTTTACCTGTGCTTTGGAAAGATATCATACTGCTGTTTTTACCTGTGCTTTGGAAATATAGCATACTTCTGTCTTTACCTGTGCTTTGGAAATATAGCATACTTCTGTCTTTACCTGTGCTTTGGAAATATAGCATACTTCTGTCTTTACCTGTGCTTTGGAAAGATAGCATACTTCTGTCTTTACCTGTGCTTTGGAAATATAGCATACTTCTGTCTTTACCTGTGCTTTGGAAATATAGCATACTTCTGTCTTTACCTGTGCTTTGGAAATATAGCATACTTCTGTCTTTACCTGTGCTTTGGAAAGATATCATACTGCTGTTTTTACCTGTGCTTTGGAAATATAGCATACTACTGTCTTTACCTGTGCTTTGGAAAGATAGCATACTTCTGTCTTTACCTGTGCTTTGGAAATATAGCATACTTCTGTCTTTACCTGTGCTTTGGAAATATAGCTTACTTCTGTCTTTACCTGTGCTTTGGAAATATAGCATACTTCTGTCTTTACCTGTGCTTTGGAAATATAGCATACTTCTGTCTTTACCTGTGCTTTGGAAATATAGCATACTTCTGTCTTTACCTGTGCTTTGGAAATATAGCATACTTCTGTCTTTACCTGTGCTTTGGAAATATAGCATACTTCTGTCTTTACCTGTGCTTTGGAAATATAGCATACTTCTGTCTTTACCTGTGCGTTGGAAATATAGCATACTTCTGTCTTTACCTGTGCTTTGGAAAGATAACATACTGCTGTCTTTATCGGCGTTTTTAATTTTTATTTGGGTGTGGTCCGCGTGGAACAAGTACAGTAAATGGTGGACGTTGAGGGCCCTCAGTATTGGTCGGTGTTCAGTACACAGTGTCCAGTTTACACTTTCTATAGATGTCCATGCTTTTTTACTGGTCAGTGATTGCTTTTGGTTTAAGGGGGTTGCAGAGATAGCTATAGGTTCTGTCTTGATAAATACAAGCCAGGCAGGGAGAGAGAGAGAGAGAGAGAGAGAGAGAGAGAGAGAGAGAGAGAGAGAGAGAGAGAGAGAGAGAGAGAGAGAGAGAGAGAGAGAGAGAGAGAGAGAGGGGACCAGAGAGAAAAGAGCGGAGGAGAGAGTGGGCGAGTGAAAGAAAGAGAAAATGGGAGAGTGGATAAGAGAGAGAGAGAGAGAAGGAGAAAGAGATAGAGAGAGTGAGAAAGAGAAAGGGAGAAAGAGAGGGTTGAGAAAAATAATAATTATTGAGGAGGAGAGTGAGAAAGTGAGAGTAAGAGGGAGGGAGAGAAAGAGAGGGAGAGAGTGACAGACGGAGGATGGAAAGCAGGGGACAGATAAGGAGAAATAGAGAGAAAAGGGGATAGAGAAAGAGTGGGAATGAGAGAAAGAGAGAACGGGGGAGAGAGAGAGAGAGGGAGATACAAAGAAAGAAAACCTCAATATTGTCCATGACAAACCGCTCTACAGAAAAAAACTACATACGGTAAACATGCTTTTTAAAGATGTTTTGGAAAAGAGAATTAACAGATTGCACACAATGTAAAACCTCCTAGTTCGTTACGGTAAAAAGAAAAAAAAAAGATAGGGGGTTGGGGGGGTGGGTGGGGGGGAGGGGGTGTATGAGTGGAATTCTGAGCACTTCAGAGATGATCCTACTTTTCCCTCTTTTATTACATTTGACTAAGTAAGTTGTTTTCCCAGGTCAACCAAGAAAATAATGAAATGAGAAAGACGTCAGTGTTACAGGCCATATAGACACGCAATATTTCATTGGTAAGTCAGTGCTAGGATAGAGTGTAATATTATACGGGCTTTTAGTGGAATTGTTTCTGACTACATCTCTCTCTTCTTTTCTCTCCCTCTCTTTCTCTGTCTCTCTCTTTCTCTCTCTCTCTTTCTCTCTCTCTCTGTTTTTCTCTCTCTCTGTTTCTCTCTCTCTCTCTCTCCCCTCTCTCTCTCTCTCTCTCTTTCTCTCTCTCTCTTTCTCTGTCTCTCTCCCTCTCTGTTTTTCTCTCTCTCTGTTTCTCTCTCTCTCTCTCCCCTCTCTCTATCTCTCTCTAGCTCTGGTTCTCTCTGTCTTTCTCTCTCTCTCTCTTTCTTTCTTTTTATCTGTTGCTCCCTCTCCCTTTCTCTCTCTCTCTCTCTCTTTGTCCCTTTCTCTCTCTCTCTCTTCCTGTCTTATTTCACCCTCTCTCTCTTTCTCTCTGTCTCTCTTTCTTTCTGAAACGTATGCGTTCCATCGTCCTGCAGACAGTACAGTCAAAGGGGATGTTCCTGTGTTAGCTGACACAACATATGACAAGATATCTTTTATAATAATAGAGACAAGAAAGTCACTTTGTTACCAATACACTCGAAAATGGTTGAACTGATCCTTATGCAATTTGGCATGAAGAAGCAATATAATTATTATTGCGGTCTTAACACATTTGTTTTTGTTGTTGTTGTTGTTGTTGTTGTCGTTGTTGTTGTTGTTGTTGTTGTTCTCGTTGTTGTTGTTGTTGTTGTTGTTGTCGTTGTTGTTGCTGTTGTTGTTGTCGTTGTTGTCGTTGTTGTTGTTGTTGTCGTTGTTGTTGTCGTTGTTGTCGTTGTTGTTGTTGCTGTCGTTGTTGTTGTTGTTGTGGTTGTCGTTGTTGTTGTTGTTGTTGTTGTTGTTGTTGTCGTTGTTGTCGTTGTTGTTGTTGTTGTCGTTGTTGTTGTCGTTGTTGTTGTTGTTGTCGTTGTTGTTGTCGTTGTTGTCGTTGTTGTTATTGCTGTCGTTGTTGTTGTTGTTGTTGTCGTTGTTGTTGTTGTTGTTGTTGTTGTCGCTGTTGTTGTTGTTGTCGCTGTTGTTGTTGTTGTTGTCATTGTTGTTGTTGTTGTTGTTGTCGTTGTTGTCGTTGTTGTTGTTGTTGTTGTCGTTGTTGTCGTTGTTGTTGTTGTTGTTGTTGTCGTTGTTGTTGTTGTTGTTGTTGTTGTCGTTGTTGTTGTTGTTGTTGTTGTCGTTGTTGTTGTTGTCGTTGTTGTTGTTGTTGTTGTTTTTGTGGTTGTTGTTGTCGTTGTTGTCGTTGTTGTTGTTGTTGTTGTTTTTGTTGTTGTTGTTGTTGTTGTTGTTGTTGTTGTCGTTGTTGTCGTTGTTGTTGTTGTTGTTGTCGTTGTTGTCGTTGTTGTTGTTGTCGTTGTTGTCGTTGTTGTTGTTGTTGTTGTTGTTGTTGTTGTTGTTGTTGTTGTTGTTGTTATTGTTGTTGTTGTCGTTGTTGTTGTTGTTGTTGTTGTTGTTGTTGTTGTTGTTGTTGTTGTTGTTGTCGTTGTCGTTGTTGTTGTTGTCGTTGTTGTTATTGTTGTTTTGGCACGGCAGCTACACATGCCCACCTACAGTTGTTTTTGTTTTTTGTTTCTTTTTGCCACACCGGCCGGCGTGATTTTTTTTTTCCGTACGAGCTTTAGCAAATTCAGGAGCGGGGCAGCAACACACCCCCAAACACGGGTCATCGGCTAAGGGATTTCTCGTCCTATCGAACATTACCATGGGTGCTGCAATCTCTGGACTGTGCCTGATATGACTCTGGACGTCACCGAAAATCCTTGGGATGTGTTGGAGCTGTCCTGTGTTTGAGTGTCTGTTGCTGCCCAATTCCTGAATTTGCTAAAGCTCGTACGGAAAGAAAAAGATAACGCCACCGGCTGAGCACCCAAAAAAAGTTAGTAGCTGTAATCCAAAAAATGAAGAATTGAGATTCTTGGGATAGCGATACGTCATAATGGCATTGGAACTTCCGACCAAAGACGAAATAAATAATACTGAACATTTGGTAGGAGCACGAACTCTCTGACGTCAAGCGAAACAGACTAATCCCAAATATTCGATGAACATGTCGGTTACAGCTGCATATTTTGCCGGACGCAAGGGGGAAGCTCGTCATGCCATCTGGCCGTATCCCGTCGAGTCGGTCCACTCCTTTGGGTTCCATCAAATACCAAATAGTAATATCGTGCCCAAAGCTTAAAGTAAAATTCCTTACAATGATCCATGGTTTCTGGATAGCGCTGTTTCATCAACAAGAAAGAGATGTATTATATACGTGAGCTCAGACGTGATGACGTGAATTTTTCATTACTATAGGGAAGCGCATATCCGTGTAACATGTTGTACGGATATGGACAGCGCATATCCGTACAACGCACACAATTCGATGACGTAGAATACACACTGACCTATTACTGACCTGTTAATTTGCATAGTTTTTAAAAATATGAATCGGCTTAGTAGCAAAACAATCCGGCTTCTGCTCGGAGATTGCGTGATCTGCGCTATGAATATACTTGAGTGTACATCGATCGTCAGTGGCTACCCCAACCCCTTTTCGCCTGATTAGTCAATCTGACTGCCGCCCATTGATACAAACTGACTAGACCCTCACGCCCCCAGATCCATCTGACTATTCCATGTGTTGTCACTTTAAATTCGTGAACACCATACCAAGTTTTGTTTCAGCAAACCTTCACAACATGTTGTACGGATATGCACTTCCTAAATAAAATTCCTTACAATGATCCATGGTTTCTGGTTAGCGTTGTTTCATCCACAAGAAACAGATGTATTACATACGTGGGCTCGGACGTGATGGCGCGAATTTTTCATTACTATATCCCCCCCAAAAAAAAACAGAAAATGGAAATCGCCCGACATATTTTTTACTGCGCTTATTGAGACAGACAAGCCTGGAAAATGCAATCAATTTAAGCGCGTTCTTGTCTCCAAGGGTGTCCTCTTTCATCCGTCACAGTTGTAGGGCTAAATCCTAATATTTCTTTTTCTTGAGCTTGTAGCGTTCTATTCTGCATGTAGTTATTAACAGAAAGCAGTATCTGAATAAGTTACGGTTTGCAGCAGTGCTTCTCAACCCTTTCACTTTTTGTCCCAGCCCCCCCCCCCCCCCCACACACACACACTTGAAGTTTTGCAAAAATACGTGCGTCCCACCTTGATCGGACAAATTCAGTATACGGTATAATTCAAAAAGATTTTTGAAAGAATTATACATTCAACAGGTACACTTCAAATGAAGATTTAATTGCAATTTTATTTCAAGTTTTATTCACGTGTTTTCTTTTTTACTTCAATGGAAGCCTCGCCCTTGGCGCTGGCTGCAGATTTGTTTGATTCGACGCACCTGTAACCAAACAAGTTTATCTATACAGTTAAGTTAGAAAATTAAGATTTCTATGACAAATCCCTACGCCTCAGACCGAAGTACCACGCCCCGCCGGTGGGACACACGTCACCACAGAGAGTACCGCCGATTCAGTTGCCAATCTAAACTAGTCTTTGAATTGGATAGTCTATAGTTTTCCAACAATAGCCTTTAAGAATGCTCTTAACCGCATGTAGTGATGCATTATTTGTTGATTCAAGATGCCAAAATGTAAACTCGGGGAGCATACTGGCAAATCAAAAATTTTGAAAAGCAACGCCTTTTTGCCTAAGGCAGGTTTAGTTGATATGATTGGATTGCCACCGAGGTAGAAAACTGCAGTATGTCAGAATTACTAATTTTTTACCAGTAGCACAAAAAACAAACCAGTTTTATTCCTATAGTGTGTGTCGTACAGAAGAACTATTTATTCCAGACCAATTCTTAAAAACAGGAATCAGTTATCATCTGTTAGACGGGCTAGTTACATGGGCGAGGCCAAACACTTTAACAGTATGTCCCATTACAATGGCAAGATTCTAAATCCCTTCCATCGACTTTGAGAAATTGATGATTGAAGTTTCATGGGCTCTGTAGCTTTTGATGAAATGACTCCAATTCTTGTTAGAAATACTTACAAATTATACACCGATTCGCCTTGATACTTTGAACCATAGTGGGGAAGGCCCAAAGAATTAGTGTGTAGCGATTAACTCAGTTCAGCCCAAAAGTGGAGATACATGTACAACCTTGTCTTTTTAAGGAGACGAATATCCAATTTTATTTTGACGGGAAATTTTGACATACGACAGTAACGTTATGTATCTCCACATGAAAGCGAGTAAATGTAATTCGTCCGAGAAGAAAACTGCGGCTGGCGACCAGCTGCGGCATCTTTGGCCATTAGCTATTTGCACAACAAACCGGCACGCTGGGTCTTCTAGTCTTGAGGAAAGTATGTGCGTCCACCGGGCTTTTTGCGTCACGGGTGCGTATTTTAAAACCTATTGTGTCTACATACAATTTTTTGTTTTTTGCCTCAAAGTGGTCGTTATCATGCCGACGCCCCGTTAAACAAAAATTCAAATTCACACCCCTTCCTTATCAATCTGTTTTAAGAATTCGTCTCCACAATGCTTCACAATGTTCTGTCAGAATGTCTAGTTCCTTTGAAACGCCTTTGCAAGATGAATTTCTCGTTTCGCGGCAAATCCCGTTGGAATTCAGTGCAAGTTGCTTTTAACACGTCAATAGATTGAATAGACATCACGAAGTTGGCAGGCAGTACATTCAGCCAACTCTGGGAGATCACAAGGGAGTCGAGCGCTTCCAAGACTCAATTTACGAGAAACAAATAACAGATATTATTATGCTGGCTTTGGTTGAGGCACTGGTTCTCAACCTCTTTTTCTGACTGCCTCCCCCCCCCCCCCATAAGCTCTACATTTCTTGTCATCGCCCCCACCCGCCTCAAAACAAAAATCCTCACTCAAACGCAACAGATATACTTCACCAGAAGACATACAGACAGACTACACACAATTTATGATGTTAAGTTTTGCAAAGCCTTATGAATGACAACAGGCGTGCTGATTATGCATTATAAAACAGGAAACATTCTCTATCAAACGCACTAGACGAAACAATAAAAAAAAAAAACAACCCTTTACTGTTCATAAAATTCATTTATTCGTGCTGTTTAACAAGTCCGTGGCTGTCCTGTTTTTCACATTTCCCTTCAAAACCCTCTTCCATTCATGTTTTGGCCCCTTTGACGCCATATTCTTCGTTTTGCCTGCCCCCTCCCCCCCCCTCCCCCCCACCCCCCGGAAATCAAAATCGGTCCCCGGGGGCAATATCGCCCATGTTGAGAATCATAGTGTTGAGGTTTGGGAAATCTGCTCTCGTAATGGACCGTTTTGAAGTTTATCGAATGACTTACGCCCTCTTGTCAGCCGTGACAGTTAGCAAAACAGAGCTCTTGTTCGTGTGGAGAGGAAAATACCAAATTGTATCAAGCGTATGTCAGACGAACCTGTCACTCAGTGGTAAAAGTGCACGATGGTGATAACTATTATTGTGTTATAACCTGTCAGTATAACATTAGGTTTAGTTATTGCGTAACTGGCTGTGTGGTTGTGTAAGGCAGGCAGTTTTGGAGCAAGTTAACCCTTCATTGAATACCAAGTAGGTTGGCTATGTATGCGGAAATTAATCTTATAAAGATAGCTCTCTCACTTTCTCTCTCTCCCTCTTCCTTTCTTTCTCTCTCTTCTCTGTCTTTCTCTCTCATTCTCTCTGTCCTTCTCTCTTTTTCTCTCTTCTGTGCCCCCCCCCCCCTCTCTGTCTTTCTTTCTCTCTCTTTCAAGTATTTTCAAATATAAATTCAAATATTATATGAGTTGTGATATGAGTTGTGATGTAATGTGAAATGAGTTGTGAACTGTTGGGAGTTGTGAACTGCGCCTAACAGGCTGCGTTACAATTTGCTCTGAGATAGAGGGAGGCAGAGAGAGAGAGAGAGAGAGAGAGAGAGAGAGAGAGAGAGAGAGAGAGAGAGAGAGAGAGAGAGAGAGAGAGAGAGTGAGCGAGACAGGGAAAGAGAAAGAAGCAGTGTAGTGTGTTGAGCGCCTCGCAGGCGCTCCATTCTGCCCTGTGGTTGACATGTTGCTTCTGTAAGGCGCATAGAGCATTTTTTATGATTTATGCGCTATATAAATGCCATCCATCATTATTTGTCTCATCTGTCTAAATAAATAACACTGACAAATGTTGGCTTTGGCTGAGATAGGAGAACTTATTCTGCTCCAATAATGAACACTTTTGAAGTTTATCGAATGACTTACACCCTCTCGCCAGCCGGGACAGTTAGCAACATACAGCGCCTGTCCGTGTGAAGATGAAAATCCCACTTTGTATCAAACGTATGCCAGACAAACCTGTCACTCAGTGGTAAAGGTGCACGACAGTGATAACTATTATGTTTTATAGCAAGTCAGTATAACATTCTGTTTAGTTATTGCATAACTGTGTGTCTGCTTGTGTAAGACGGGCGGTTTTTTGGGGGCAAGTTAACCCTTCACTGAATACATGTACCAAGTAGGTTGGCTATGAAAGCGGAAATTGAACTTTTAAAAATTCTCTCTCTCTCTCTCTCTCTCTCTCTTTCTCTCACTCTTTCTCTCTCTCTCTCTCGTCTCCATTTCTCTCTCGCTCCATTCTATCTTTCTCCTTCCCCTTTCTCTTCTCTGTTTGGCTCTCTCCCTTTCTCTCTTTCTCTCTCTGTCTTTCTCTCCCTCTATTTCTCTTTCTCTCCCTCTCTTTCTTTCTCTCTGTCTGTCTGTCTTCCTGTCTGTCTCCCTCTCTCTCCCTCCGTCTCCTTCTCCCTTCTTTTCCCCCTGTCTCTCTCTTTCTCTCTCTCTCCCTCTTTCTCTCTCCCAATCTCACTATGTTTCTCTCGCTCTCTCGCTCTCTTTTTCTCTCTTTCTTTCTCTCATTTTCTCACCCCCCCCTCTTTCTCTCTTATCTCTGCCCCTCTCTCTCTCTCTCTCTCTCTCTCTTTCTCTCTCTCTCTCTCTCTCTTTCTATCTCTTCTCTCTCTTTAATTTCTTTCCAACCCTCTCTCGCCCTATCTCTCTCTTTTTTCTCTCTCACTGTCTTTCTCTCCTTCTGTCTGTCTCTCTTTGTATTATACAATACAAGCATAATCACCCGTTCAATGAACGGAAAGAAAATAAAATGATAATACATGAGTAAAAATAATGTGACTCACAATTCACATGAATTAAAATGGTAATCCCAATAGATCTGATAACAATAACATCTTTGGAGAATAGTCCATTACAAAACTTCCGGGTTTACAATGTTTCTAGATTGGTTATCAGGTGCTAAGACAACTGTTGAATTTCTGTTTCCTGTTCGTGAAGAGCTACATACATCATTCCATGCTTAAAAACAGGACGGCGTAAATCCTTAGAGTCCTTAAGATTCTGGTATGAATCAGCCCTTAGCCTTGATTGCTCTCCTCTTATAAGCTGCAGTCTCTCCGACTCAATCTTGGCATAGGCGTTGTCCATGAGTTGCTGAAAAAGTCGACGTGCTTGGAGAGTATAATTTCCATGCCGGGTGAAAAACTCAAAGCAATAGAACTGATTCTGTGTCCGTTTGTAATTAAATTTTAATTGCAGATCCCAGCCATCTGTTCCTTTAGGGAAAAGTATTGGGTACTGAAGAGCATCATAGGCTCGGTGTAGCTCACAGATCCTCTGCACATTATTATCTCTCTGGTGTAAGACAATATCATGGTGTCCAACAGGATTATTAGGCATTAAAATAATTTCTGGAGCTCCCTGTGCATCGTATTGCCTACTGTGTTCCTTAGCAGGACGTGCATCCTTTCTAATGACAATTTTGAAATTTGGGAACTGTCTACGCCTAGCAAACTCATACGCTGACTTTAGTTCATGGACATACTTATTACGATCTTGCAATACTGTTTGAACCAATAAAACTACAGCTTCACACAGAGGACTGTCCAAAACAGACATTTGTCTACGAAGTTGATCAATCTCAGAATCCATGTAATTGCAAAAACTTAGGCAGCTCCTGTGTCAAAGGCTCCAATGGTCCCACCAAGTGACATACTTGACCCAGAATGCAAAAATTAGGATCCCATCCATCCACACAAATCATCTTACATCCAAACAAAGTCATTTGAAAGGCACAATTGTAATGTCTGATATAAGAAACTTTTCGATTCTTCAGAATCACTACATTATAATCGCTTGAATTCCGGAGGTAGTTCAGGATACGGCTGCAATTTAATTTTACCATTGTTGCAACACATTGCTGCTGTCTCTGTGGCATGACAACATGGGCATTGCAGAGAAAGATTTCCTACGGCTATGGTCACCAAACAACTTTCCGGAGAATAATTTAAGGCCTTTGGTAAAGTATTGTGTAGTGCAGCTGGATATAGGTGGTGCAGGATCTGGCACAGGCAGATCTGGAGGCTGAGGAGGGGCAGAAACAGCAACAGGCATGGGAGGACCTGCAGATGCATGTGATGCAGACACAGCCGGATCTTCATTCTGAAGGGTGGCATTACTTCTTAAGTGACGGGGTCGCTTAGCATTGGGAGTTAAACGACCCATCGTGGACTTTCATTTGCGAGGCATCTGATGAAAAAAAAAAAATTAAATAGTTGATGGAAATATGTAACGTTTTGAGTAGGAAAATGAATTAGGCGGCCTCAATGTAAAATACATTCCTCTCCCCCCCCCCCCCCCTGCAATTTCTATTTAGATGCAAAAATCAATGAAAAACTGTACAACTGGATCTGGATTGAGAGTAACACCCAGATCTAGATCTAGATATAGTTAGACCTTTCTTGGATCTGACAGCATTGATTTATAACGGTGTTCGTGATTCCCAACTACTCGCTGACTAATATAAAAAATTTAAAAAACAAAAAAAAAACTCTAAAAAGCATTGATAATGGCCTAGTATTTGTAGTAAGTACCTGATCAGTTTACCAAAAAAATTTTCAGAGGTGTTCTTGACATTCCGAATTGATGTTCACGAATAACACTAACAGCTAGGCTGCTAGGCCCTATTTCCAACTAATAAGTTATTGTCCTAAATTTCCTTCATTCTAATCTAGAATCTAGATCTAGAGATCCATACAATAAAAAACAGAATGGGCTAATCAATCTGTGGCTGTGCCGCTGTAGAATGTTAAACTGTACACTTTAGAGTAATTTAGACCCAGAATCTAGGTCTAGATCTAGATCTAGTCTAGATAGATCTAAAAAGTCTAACTGTAAGCTTTGATCTCGCATTTGTAGATCCATGTCAAATTAAGGGATCTTCCTGGAGGCAGAGCGAGTAAATCCAGCTAGATTGCTCAGCAAAACTGAGATAATTTTACTTGGAGCAAAAAATTCTAGATCTAATGTGAAAATTGATAACTTAAATCTTGACGGCACTACCATCAACGTAACATCTGGAGCCATTAAGAACCTTGGCGTCTATTTCGACTCAGACCTGTCCATGAAAACCTGTGTTACAAAACTTTGCCAAACAATGCACTTTCACTTGCGGAATATCAGTAAGATCAGAAAATGTATTGATGAAGAGACCGCAAAGATTCTGGTCCAGGCATTTATTGTCAGTCATCTAGATTATTGCAACTCTTTGCTCATTGGTATCCCTGAGGCAACTATTTATAGATTACAAAAGATCCAGAACAAGGCTGCTAGACTTGTTACTTTATCAAAAACATCAGAACATATTCAACCAGTTCTTCAAAACCTTCATTGGTTGCCTGTTAGAGAGCGTATTCGATTTAAGATTTTATGCATTGGGTTTAAATGCCTCAATCAAAGCTCACCAGAATATCTTGCAGAGCTCATTGAAATATACATCCCACCCAAAAAATTGAGATCAGCAGAAGCAAATTTATTAGTAGTGCCCAGATCAAGAACAATCATGGGAGAAAGAGCTTTTTCAGTGTGTGCACCTAAAATGTGGAATGACTTGACTGATCATGTGAAACATTCAAACAGCTTGATCCAATTCAAAAGAAAACTTAAAACAGCGTTGTTTACAAAAGCGTATACGCAGGATATGTAACTTTCTTGAGACAGTGATTAGGTATAGGTTGATGAAAATGTGTGTTGTGTGACTGAGAGAACTGTTAAGCGCTTTAGAGCACTCTTCTGTGGAATCAGGCGCTATAGAAATGACTTATTATTATTATTATTATTATTATTAGATCTAGATTTAGCTGTAGTGTAAGTAAGCTTAAGAGCTCAAACACAAAGATAAGCAAGATCTCGATAATGTATTTGTTATTTTGTAAGTCGTGAACAATCAGTGATGCTTACCTTGACCAAAGCATGTACTTCAAATCTTCAAGCCAATATGTGCCTGCAGCTGAATCAGTCACAATTGAAATCAATGTCAAAGGTGGAGAATTTGTGGAGAGAGTAGAGCTCATAGATCTAGATGTGTAATGCAGCTTGGCCAAAACGTGTTCTTCGAGTCACCATGTGCGTACAAATGAATCTTTCACATTTGTATTGTAGTTGTAGAGATATTGGGCGGTCTCGATGCCGGATTGGTTTCACGATACCGTAACAGAATATTGTGCCGGATCGGTTTCAAACGATACTTCCTTTCAAACAGATGATCTAAGCATAGGAAAAAAAACTCGATCCCCGATACTTTTTATGACATGAACGATGCTGTCAGGATGACGCCAAGATGGAGAATGAAAATTAGAACTGTTGACAGCACGATGAAACAATGCATTTTCTATAAATTCAAGAACAAAACCAATCAAAATAATAAAAACTTCCGTGCACCCTTCAGGGTATTTGAAATGTACATGCAAAATTTGGTTACTGTAGGTGGCCTAATAAAAAAGCCTTTTGCGTTCAAAGGTGGAGAAAGTGCGTAATATATAATTAGATATCAGCCTGCCTATCTCATCAACATCCCGTGCAACAATCAGCTACTTCTGTGATTTGAAAAGAAGGGGAAAAAAAGAAAAAAACAACAACTAAAACTACGCTATGCGGCCATTTAAGAGCAGAGCGTAATTTGTTCAGAGAGCGCACACATGATTTGCTTGAATCTTTTGAAGTCATTAGTCCAATTTGTGACAATAAAAATTCCAAACGGAAGAATGTAATAACCTGTAAGTGAAGCGTACACGATTTCTATCGTTCGGATGTACATACTGTCCAGCGGCGTATCCAAGGTAGGGCAGGCATGGCATGTAAGTGGACGCCATTCGAAAGGGCGGGGGGGGGGGCGGGAGCAGTGGGCATTGGTGTGAAAGCCATTTATCTTATGTATAAAGATCTGAAAACGGCAGAACTCAGTAGTTGACAATTCTGGCATATCAAAGGCTTCGGTTGGATTCGATCCTCAAGATAGCCCTTACAGACAGCCATGTATTTATTTACTTGGTAATTTACATACTCTTTTTATTTTTTTAAATTTCTTACTTATCTCATAATTTAAAAAAAAAAATATCATACCTATTATGTACTCTAAATGCCTTTACTTATTCACGAGGAAAAATTTGTCCATATTTCATTTTGCTCCTTGAATTATGCACTAAATTTATTTATCTATTCAGTTATCTGCAATGACTGAGTCATGCACTGAGATGAATACATTCCAAATCTCATATTAATCAGAGCCAGTATCTGAAAGCTGAAAACTAACCTAAAGTAACGAAACGAACGAAAAAAAGACAACGAAAAAACGTGAAAGGCACAAAGTGGCAGTTGTCGTGCCGCCGGGGCCATTAACCCAAACTCAAACTCAGACTCTAAAATCAATTATGTCAGTCAGATAACACATCTTAGGAAAGTGAAAAAAAGAGATTTTTTTTTTTGGTCAGATGTAAGATCTGTCTTTATATAAAAGACATGTATTTTTGAATTGGTATTATGCTAAAGTCACAAGCTAATAAATTAACCAGACTGGAAACACGAGCTTCGGGCTGTGTCGTTTTTTACGGAATTTCCCTAGCGGCGACCGTTTAACCACCATGGCCGCCGCTCGAGAAATTCCGATTCTAGTTCTATCTGCAGTAGAAATTTCTTGTTATTTGTCAAGATTGGTTGTACATGTGTCAATAATGCATTAACTTGCCTATCCTTTCATTTTATTGTCTACATCTGTTTTTTTTTTTTTTTTTTTATTGTTATAAATGATGACCGTATGGACTTTTAGCGACCGCTGCATTGTAGCTATGCTGAAGCGTCGGTCGCAACCGTAAACCTAAAATGGCGAACCTTTCGCTGTTTTGTGACGTCACACAATGGGATCATCCAGTCTGGGTATTTTATTAGTCTGTGGCTAAAGCGATCTAAAAGATGGATGTCAGATGTTTGGAGAGAGCGTTCAATTTCGGTGTTTTGCCAGCTGCGCTGTTTGCCGTAGACACGCCTTTGGTTATGATTGTGACGACATCCTGAAGCCGACCATGGTTATGAAGCAATATTCCTTGTAATTGTTGTGTAGACAGTGTGCAGAATAAAAAAAACTTTATATCGTGCACATTTTTTCTTCGTCATGTGACAAAATTATGTTTGCACTGAATGCTGGAATTGTTTTATGATGATTTAGAATTAGCCTCTCTCTCATGGTTGACAGAAAATGTATTGGTATGTTATTTTACCACAAGTAGGATTGCATTATACCGGGTACTGTCAAGTACTTAAGATTTTATTTGTTGGAGACTAACCTTGCCTGCATACATTAGTTTTGTTTGTTTGTGTGTGGGTGTGTGTGTGTATTTGAGTATGGATGGTGTAGGTGGGTATGTGCGCGTTTGGGCATGTGGGTGTGTGTGGATGGGTATGCGGGTGGAGGGTGCGTGTGGGGGGTATGTTGCTGTGGATATGTGGGGGTGTGTGTGGATGTGTGAGTGTGTGGGTGGGTGTGGGTGGGTTTGTGTGGAACGTCCCGGTTTGTGTGGGTAGGTGGGTGGGGTGGGTTTGTTTGGGGGAATGGGTGTCGGTGTGTGCGGCTGGGTGTGCATGGGTGTATGTCGTTTGTGTGGGTGTGTTTGGGTGTGGCTGGCAGCAAAACGTGCAACAGCGGGCATTACCCGCACAACTTAATATAAACACCGTTAAGTATGTGAAAATTCAAAGTCGTGCTGTCAAGCTTAGTGACGAGTTGGGTAAAGTGAATATCATACTTAGCCTGGTCAGTCAAAGTCAGATGCTGGCAGGCAAGAAGTGCACACCATAATTTCATACATTTTCTTAGCATTTCCGGGAAGACCCTTTCATACTAAGCCCGGTCAGTCCACAGACTAATAAAATACCCGGACTTGATGATCCCATTGTGTGACGTCACAAAACAGCGAAAGGTCATGAACCATCAGCCATTTTAGGTTTGCGGTAGCGACCGACGCTTCAGCATAGCTACAATTTTGAATGATACTATTTTGAGGCGCCTACTGAACGCGGAAGTTTGGTTCCGCACCAAGAAATTAATACATGTACAACCAATCTTGACAAATAAAAAGAAATTTCTACCCGCAGATAGAAATAGAATCGGAATTTCCCGAGCGGCGTCCATGTTGGTTATGCGGTCGCCGCTCGGGAAATTCCGTAAAAAAACGACACAGCCCGAAGCTCGTGTTTCCAGTCTGGTTAATTTATTAGTCTGTGGGTCAGGCACAGTCAGCTGATGGCAGACAAGCATTGCACACCATCATTTTCTCTTATTGTCCTAGTAAATCCGGGAAGACCCTATCATACTCAGCCCGATCAAACACACTCAGCTTCTGCCATTATTTCTTTGGTGTACATTTTGCTGGCAACAAGTGGATATGATGTTGCGGGCCGTAGCATGATACCCCCACAATGCGCGCTGCAGTGGCGTCAAGCTTCTATTTCATTGATAAAACTGTATAAGGAGTGTTTCGAAGACTCTTTTAAGCATTTATTCATCTGAACGACATGGCCAGCAAGTTTGGTGGTGTGATGTGAACTTTCTAAAACACTGCCTAATCCAAGACCTGCTTTATAGTTTATTTTTTAAATTTAATTTTACAAGTAATACCATACATAATTATTCCATCACACATCAAAAAACATACGTCTGACTTTCTTGAAGTTGTAATATTCTCATGAAACGATTGTGAATATCAGAAATAAAAAAAATAAATGAATGTGTCTGCATTTCGTGTAAACAGAATGAATTATTGATTTTAATCGCGCGGGCGGTTGGTAGGCATTTCTGGTCTGGTCTCCTCCAGTCGTATCACTCTGTTGTATTCATCACCTTGCTTCTTCCTTGTACAACGTGGCCGTTAT
The DNA here is from genome assembly GCA_963931925.1 of Onchidella celtica. Taxonomy (NCBI): domain Eukaryota; kingdom Metazoa; phylum Mollusca; class Gastropoda; order Systellommatophora; family Onchidiidae; genus Onchidella; species Onchidella celtica. Next base: position 25,347,836 of record OZ007575.1, on the reverse strand, counting down.
CGTGTCGAAGTGCTGTCTCCAAAACCTAACGCTAAACCATCGAAGTGCTGTCTCCAAAACCTAACGCTAAACCATCGAAGTGCTGTCTCCAAAACCTAACGCTAAACCATCGAAGTGCTGTCTCCAAAACCTAACGCTAAACCATCGAAGTGCTGTCTCCAAAACCTAACGCTAAACCATCGAAGTGCTGTCTCCAAAACCTAACGCTAAACCATCGAAGTGCTGTCTCCAAAACCTAACGCTAAACCATCGAAGTGCTGTCTCCAAAACCTAACGCTAAGCCGTCATGGTGCTGGCCTTTTTCGGCCTAAGTCATTTTTTTTTGCACTTCTGAGAAAATCGCAAAAAAAAAAAAAAAACCACTTAGTTATTCTTTTGCAATGCAGTCAGACTTAGACCAAAATGACTCTAGGTAAAATTGGCCATCATCCACATTGGGCTGAAACAACCCCAGAACCAAAATGGCCTACCTCTATGAATGAGAGGCTATTACAGAAAGTTTTATTTTCAGGATAATGGCTTGGCACTTTTGAATGATTTTTACATTAATAGATGCACCATGGACAGGGCAATGACGTAACAGGTATATTCTGTTTTGGCCTAAGTCTGACTTAAGGTTAGCACCATGGCAAAACCCAGTATGATCGTTGTCTGTGATACGCCCCTCCCCCCCACCCCCCCCTCCCCCCCGTCCTTAGAATGACAAAGTTCTAACTCCCTTCCATCAACTTTTGAGAAATCCAGGATTGAAGTTTCACGTGATCATAACTTTCAGAGCAAAGAATTTTTGTTTTTCTTTTAAGTAATATTTACAAATTACACACCGAATCCACTTGATACTTTGACACACAATTGGAGAAGGCCTGTAGAAGTAGTGTGTAGTGTGTAACTCAGTTTAGCGAAAACGTGGAGATAGAAACTTGTCAGCCCAAGGGGACGACTATCTAAAGCCCCGGCCGCAGAACGATGGTTACAATATAGTCACAACAAAATTTTCAATCGACATTACACTTTTTGCATTCTACTCGATGAAAATGCGTCCACTTTTTGCGGCTCAAAAAAAAAAAAAGGAAATAAATAAATAATTAAACACTATTAAAGACTACACGGTTTTTTTTCCAAAACGGGTGTGTTCCCATAGTTTATCGTCAAAAATTGAAGTAGTCTTGAAAGTTTAATAATTTTGTGTCCCAGATTCACAGCTTTAGCTGCTTACATTGTTCACCTTCTCGCTCCATTGACTGATGGCTCCATGCAAGAAATGACCATCTGCACTTTTTGTAGTTTCGAGAAAACGGCAAAAGAACATTTTGAGCGCATTCAAAGCTGTGCAAATTTTTAGTTTTCAACTTGTGGCTTTGAAACTTGGCTTGATTGAAGCCTTTGTCGTGACAAAGAAGCCCATGTTCTTATCTTTCATTCAAAATGACTGGGGCTTTGTTCTTAACTCAATTTTGGCCCAAACCACAGATGCTCAGTTCTTGCATGGAGCCATCGGTATGATGATGAAACCGGCGTATCGCCAGGACCCGAACTTAGAGACACTGATGTTCCCAAACATACGGGGACACCTCTCATGCCGAATGTACTGGGTTCCAATCCCGGTCAGTGCAGGCATGTTGTAATTTTGGGATTTTTCTCATATTTTCCTGCCCCTGATCTTATTGTTGATAGGATCGAGCACCTAGTCTTCTCGGATAAGGACGAAAAAATTCGGAGCCCGTCTGCACATGGCGCATGTTAAAGATACATTGGCAGTTGGAAATCGTGAAGACCAGGTCGTACAAGGCCGCTGCCCGGGCAAACGTCTATAAAAAACTAATCTCTACCACAATAAGAAAAATAAAAGAAGAAAAAGTAAGATGTAAATGCCAACGGCAGCGAATCTTCTAAAATAAAGAGCTGAACATCCAAACATGCATCGTTTCGTCATGCAGGGAAAGTCAATGTGCTTGGCGCTACGCCACACGCAGGCGAGCTGTGCCGTGGCTGTTCATAACAATCATGGATTATACAATTCTTAACTCCATGCGTCGGTTTGTCATACAGCCAGGACAGATATGGTAAAGATGCTCTAAGTTGGATAAATTAATGTGCTTTTACAATAATACTGTAATGAAGGTAGGTGGTGAACGTGTAAGCTACTAGAACCCGAGACATAGAATATCGAGACGGACCATTCCCTCTTTCATTATATGTCCACAGCTTGTGCGCGTATAAACACGGTGAGTACTGCCTCACAGAGCTCTGTAGTACTGGTCTTTTTCGTTCAGTTATGAAGGGGTGTGGTGTGAATTGTTGCATTGTTGGCATGGATGGTACGCGCACAAGCCGGCGGACAGAAAATGATGAATTGGCCCGTCTCGATATCCTGTGTCTCGGCTAGAGCCTTGTGACTATGAGACCAAACGAATGTGAAAATTTGTGTACTGCGTAATTTTTTTTCACGATGAATTACATGGACATATTTTTGGCAACACTCAGTTTGTGAACGTACTTGCTTGTGTACTATAACTTGAGCCACAAAAAGAGACCTATTTCCGGCGATTAGAATCGAAAAGTATGATCGGAAATTAGTTTCGTTCTTCGTCTTCCTTTACAAATTGCTGGTCGAAAAGCGACTTTATCTCATCTGTGTGTTCTGTTGGGATTTGTGATGTAACAGTAAGTTCGATTAATCTATGTATCAATTCCAAATGCCGTTATTTACGTGGCTTAGTACTTGATGTACGTTTAGGCTTGGTACAAAGAATTTGCAAGGATTATCCTGCGTAGGTCGGCTAATAGAAATTCATTTAATTTCGCTTAATCCTTTTCAGAACACCAGGATAATCGCCTGTAAATCTCAAATATCTGCCAACAAAAAAAAACACAAAAAAAACAGGAAAACAGTGCTGTTTAGAGCGAGGCAAGGGGCCCGCCTCTCATGCCGAAGGACCGGGGTTTGAATCCCGGTCTTTGCAGGCATGTTGGAAATTTTGGGATTTTTTTCGTATTTTCCTGTCCCAGATTCTATGGTAGGTAGGATCGAGCACCTAGTCTTTTCGGATAAGGACGAAAAACTCAGAGGGCCCGTGTGTACGTTGCGCACATTAAAGATACCTTGACAATTGGTAATCGAGAAGAGCAGGCCGAACAGGCCGCTGCCCGGGCAAAATTAAAAAAGCTTATCCTTACCATCTCCCCCCCCCCCCCAAAATACCCTCCATCGGCGCTGCACTGTGGCGACGATGTGTCTGCTCCAGTTGTAACTGGGCTGCAATGACACAAAGGCAAACGTCCCAAATAAGGTGAAAGAGGTGTACAAAAAAAACTAAAACAAAAAAACAAAAATAATGCTGATTCGCTAGCCAGATGACGAATTTCCTAATCCTGTTTCTTAATCTGATTAAAGCATATTACATTATTGCAAAGCCTTTTTCATCCAGGTTGTGTGTTCATCGTACTCACAATACAGGCAGACCGTGAAATTGCGTACTTTGGGGAAGAGGCATGAGTAACAGCTGAAGAATATCTGATTACAAAACGCGCATGTTAACAGTGAGTGAGTTAGATTTTCAAAGATTTGCACGTCGTGCCCTGTACCAGTTTTATTCACATGTGGTTGCGCTGAAGAAGTGCAGGTTCTATGATTGAGTTGGATATATTCAAATCCCGTTGACAAAAATAATAGTAAGTTCAACGGGAAAGAGTACCAGATGAATTACACAACTATGGTCGTGGGCATGTTTCATGTTCTGTGTGTAAATCGCCGACCTGCGCATTTACTATAAAAATTTCCTAAAGTCGCGTCCTTGTTAGATCCCTATTGTGCAACTCGAATGGAAGGCCTTCCGTTAAATGACTGAGTTGAGTTTTTAAATGTAAAATAGTAAGTTAAGTGAGTGAGATGAATTTTCAATTCCGTTCACAAAATAGTAAGTTAAGTGAGTGAGATGAATTTTCAAATCCGTTCACAAAATAGTAAGTTAAGTGAGTGAGATGAATTTTCAAATCCGTTCACAAAATAGTAAGTTAAGTGAGTGAGATGAATTTTCAAATCCGTTCACAAAATAGTAAGTTAAGTGAGTGAGATGAATTTTCAAATCCGTTCACAAAATAATAAGTGAGTTGGTTGAATTTTCAAATCCGTTCACAGACTAGTTAGTGAAATGAGTGAGTTAGATTTTCAAATCCATTCACAAAATAATAAGTGAAGTGAGTTGGTTGGATTTTCAAATCCGTTCACTAAATAGTAAATAAAGTGAGTGAGATGGGTTTTCAAATCAGTTCATAATTATATAAAATGGTAAGTTAAGTGAGTTGGTTGGATTTTCAGATCCGTTCACAAAACAGGAATGAAATGAATGAGCTGGAGTTTCAAATCCAATTACAAAATGATATGCAAAGTGAGTGAGTTGGATATTCAATTCCCAATCACAAAATAATAAGTGAAGTGAGAGAGTTGGATTTTCAGAAGCGCATATCCGTACAACAATTCGATGACGTAGAACACACACCGGAATACTATATTACTGACATAGTTAATTTGAATAGTTTTTTTTTTTAATGAATCGGCTTAGTAGCAAAACAATCCGACTTCTGCTCGGAGATTACGTGATCTGCGCTAATAATATAGAGTGTACGTCCATCACCAAGGGCTAACCCAACCCCTTTTCGCCTGATTAGTCAATCTGACTACCGCCCATTGATACAAACTGACTAGACCCTCACGACCCCCAGGTTGATCTGACTATTCCATGTGTTGTCACTTTAAATTCGTGAACACCATACCAAGTTTTGTTTCAGCAAACCCTTTCCAGTCGCGCTTTTGAAAAAAAAAATGTTGTACGGATATGCACTTCCTTTTTGGAAACCTTGAAGCTTGAACTGTTATGGAGCCCCTTGGCAACCAGCATCAATAGGGCAACATCCAAAATTCACTCATTAAAAAGAAAACGTTTCTTCAGTGCTCTTCCTGGAATAGGGACCCTGAAGTTTAAGCTTCATTACCTCATGGTGCTGACCTTTTGGCCTAAGTCATTTTTTGCACTTCTGAGAAAATCGCAAAAAAACTTATTTAAATTCTTTTGCAATGCAGTCACACTTAGGCCAAAATGACTCTAGGTAAAAGTGGCCATCAGCCACGTTGGCTGAAACAACCCCAGAACCAAAATGGCCTACCTCTATGAATGAGTTAGGCCATTATAGAAAGTTTTATTTCCAGGATAATGGCTTGGCACTTTTGAATGATTTTTACATTAATGCATGCACCATGGATAGGGCAATGATGTAACAGGTGCATTCTGTTTTGGCTGAAGTTTGACTGAGGCCACAAAGGTTAGCACCATGACGATTAGTTCTTGTTTGCTCCAACTCCACGCTTTGCTCAACTGGGAAATTCGGTGTCAAACGTTTGCAGGTTTAGTATTGTGAAAACAATTCGATAAATACCTCAATGCATCTCGAACAACTACTGTCAAAGTGTGCATTTGTCGTACGTCCTCTGCGTACTAAAAGATCTCCAGTTTTTCAGAGAATGGAGACAGGACAGACAAGAACTAAGTTCGCGTTATAGCAAGCGATGTTCAATCCAACTCGAAGGCCACCGGCCAAAAATTGCTTGGCTGGCCTAATCTGTCCACGGGCTGTAAGTTGCCGATGTCTGCTGAGTTCAGTACCAGGTTCAAATCCTGGCCGGTGCAGGCATGTTGGAATTTTTAGGATTCTTCTCATATTTTCCTGTCCCTGATCCTATGGAAGGTAGGATCGAGCACCTAGTCTTCTCGGATAAGGATGAAAAACTCGCAGGGCCCGTGTGCACTTTGCGCACGTTAAAGATACGTTGGCCGTTGGAAATCGAAAAGAGGAGGCCGAACAGGCCGCTGCCCGGGCAAAATTAAAGAAAATTCACCCCTCCTCTTCCCCTCTCATCTCCCCCCCCCCCCCCCCCCACGAAACAAAAAAAACAACAAACCACCGACCGGCGCTGCAACGTGGCGACGACGTGCTTGCTCCAGTTGCTCCAGTTGCAACTGGACTGCAATGACACAAAGGCAAATTTCCGAAATAGGATTAAGGAAGTATATTTTAAAAAAAGCTTCTGGAAAGGAAATTACCGAAAATGGCGTCCCATACAACAAGTAAACAATGACATCTAGAAATTTGATAGGTTGTAACAGTCTGAAAGCTGTCTCAAGAGACTTATGAAAAGCCGTGTGAAATAGAAAGCTTGTGTGGCTATAAAACAAACATG
>OZ007575.1:25324101-25336601 GCA_963931925.1 Onchidella celtica | reverse complement strand
GAATAGTTAACAACAAGATGCACGGGAACAATTCAATAGTTTATAACCTGGGTGATGTCAGTGTGTTGTTTCTTTACATACACTTCCCTCCTTGGAGAGATAGTATAATGACGTGCTTTTATCTGTCCATCTGTCTGTCTGTCTGTCTATCTGAATGTCTGTCTGTCTATCTATCTATCTATCTGCCTGCCTATTTGTCTGTCTGCCTGTCAGTCTATCCATCCATCCATCGATCTGCCTATCGATCTATCTATCTTCCTGCCCGCCTGTCCACCCGCTCGCCTGTGGTCTGCCTGTCCTACTGTCTGTCTGTCTGTCTCTCAGTGTGTCTGTGTGACGCTAATCTGCTAAAATTCTTGCAATAACTACTTTATTTCTACCATTGGCGAAACGTTGACAATTGTGAGTGGATCTGACGAAGTTAGTCTTAAATCACCTGGATAGGTAAAAAAAAAAAAAGTCTATAGAAATTGAGATTTGCTTATAACATGAAAGATTATGCATACTAAGTGTTACGTGTCAACACTGCCAAGCTCTTCGATGGCCTTCAGGGTGTGTAGCATTTTGTTGCGGTTATGCGGAAGTTGTTGTTCCTCTACCCCCAGCACCACCTCCAGCTTTGGTTGCAATAGTTTTAACGATTTGTACCTCTGCAATGGACAATAATGTCCAAGTTGTCCACGTGGTCTCCAGGTATCAGGGCAACTACTTCAGCAGTTGAGGGTACATTTAATGTGCGTGGATGCCGGTTTACCTGGGTCTTCTCTACTGCATGCAGAATGGTCTCCATGTTAGCGTTATACTAGTGCCGACTAATTCCAAAGCAGACCCACCCACAATTAACTTTTAATCTGAAATTTCATATTTTTATTACCATAAAATTCCACCGTGCCTGACCTGAAGACTTGACGGCTTGCTGTAACATCGTAACATTACTGACGTTGAAAAATCAAAATTAAAAAAAAAATTTTGTCAGGTACAGGTAGTGTAATGGCAACGCCAATCATAGCAAATTCTGAGTAAATGTTGTGTTCACTGTTGATTTATGGTTTATAATGTGAACTACTATGCGCCCATGACAAGATCTTCACAATTATTAGAGTATTGAAAATGCTGATCACGATCGTGAAGATTCGGACCGTTCTAAGGATTTGATTTTTTGGTCGCCTCTCCAAAGTCCTTTCAACGAGTCTAGAAATTCCTCTCGGCGTTATCTGGAGTCGTTTAGAGATCACCGGTGTTGGTGTGATCGACGCAACAATTTGAATATTCGAGTAGCGACCTGTGGCGACCTTAGTTCTTCTTTGTTCTGTCGCAATTTTCTGTAAACCTGGAGATTTTTTAGTACCTAGAAGAGATATAACAACTGCAAACTTTGACACTAGTTTAAAATGGGATGTGGCACTTACCAAGCTGTTTCACAGTTCCGATTTATTATAATTCCTCATCACACTAACGAAAGCGGCAAACATTTAACTCGGAATTTCTCAGTGATGCAGAAAGTGGAGTTGGAGACATGGATTAATGTCGCGTTAGGTCAAATTTTTGTTCAAATTGTTTTGAAATGATTCGACATTCAAGTCTGTTAATCTTTTTTTCTCTCTCTCTTTTTTTTTTTAAATGGTCGAAAACAAATCGGAGTTCACCGTCTGAAAATAGGCCTAGTTACATAGAAGGTCATCGGGTAGTATGAATGATTGAAGGAAGCCAGCAAGAAATACAATACTTGCCCTATTTTAACAATGTTTTTGATTAATTTGTAGTTCTTGTATGGAAGCGCTCGGATATTCCAAAAAGTAATGAACTTTCGAATGCTGGTGAAAGAATATTCGATACTCGTTCGAATAAACCGATTTGCTATTCGACCCATCACTACACGTCGCCAAAAAAGTATCTTATGAGAGTATCTGAGGGCGATGTTCTCCTTGAAATGGATTTGTCCGAAAAGTACATTATTTGCCTGCCCAGTGAAGAAGGCAGCCATACTCAACATCCTTGTTGATTTCAATGACTTTACGAAAGATTTTGAAAGCCTCGTTTTGGGGCGTGATGGAAATGAAGGAGAAGGCTGTGTCACAAATCCCAGACTGGGAGATGCAATGATTATAACAGGACAACAATCACGAACGAACAAGTATAACACTTAACAGAACAACCCATCAGACCCACACATTTATTAAACATAAAGATAAAGATAAAAGTGCAATTACATACATTATATTATGGCATTTAACTTCTTCCCACATGCACTCTTCCTCGGGTCCACAACCCGGTAGTTACTTCTAATTACACTTCGGCCTCAGCCTCTCCACTCACTGTCTTAATAGCACCCCAACATGGCAATAGCACGTTAATAGTTCAATTCACATTAGTATCTCAATAGCACAGTAGTATATCAATATCACATGTAGTACATCTTAAGAGCACATTAACACTTCTATACACATCCCTGTCTGTGGCCAGACTGCCACGACTCATGCGCTTCTCCTGTCCTGCTCGACAGCTTCACTCCACTGCCTTCGGCCCTAAGCTGGCCTATCCCCTGTGCTAGTTCGCTCACCGCGGGTGGCTTCTCTGCCCGACCCCGGCACCAGTCATCACTGGAAACCACATCACAATGTCCCGACTGCTTTCATTCACGTCTGTCTCTTGGGACCTTCTAACTTGCAGTGATTGTCAGCACAGCGCTCTCGCCTCATGCAGACCTCATTACTTGTGGGCCGTGAGTTAAACTTATTCTACCCCCTTCTCCCCGTAACTATTGATCCCCGCCCACTCGCTCGTGACAGGCTGGCGGTTCGCTATAGCTGGGTTTTCATGTGTACGGAAACGGAAACGGCAAAGGAAAAGTAAAAAATCCATCAAGTAGTAAAAAAAAAGAATGTTTCCGTGTATACGGAAACGGCTTCTCCATACAAATGCAAATATTGTTTCTATTTCTTTACTTGAAAGGATTTTGCCGTTTCAGTTTCCATTTCGGTTCATATGAAAACACGGCTTGAGACAGATCTGTTTTGACTCAGAGTGCGGGGTCTCTCTCTCTCCCAAATGACATCTACAGATATATTTGACCCCAATTAGTGAAACAAGGCTTGGTTCATGTCCTTCTCCTGCCAGAGGTTCTGCAGAGGTTCTGTTAAAATAGTTTACATCGCAGACGGAAACTGACACCAAACACGCTGGACTCAGTGTGCGAGGTCTCTTCCCGTCTCTCCATTCCATCCCCCGCTCTCCCTCTTTCTGTCTTCCCCTCTGTCCCTTCGCTCTTTCTCTTTTCTCTCTCTCTCTCTCTCTCTCTCTCTCTCTCTCTCTCTCTCTCTCTCCCTCTCTCTCTCTCTCCCTCTCAGGCCGTGGTCATAGGTTTCCAAAGGTGAGTCATGGACAAATCAATGCTGTCAAGCAAAGTTCACATTTATTATAGTATATATTTCATGCAGTTATTAGATCCTAATCAGATTTACCGTCTGTTCCCCCCGAAATCCGAATGTAAGGGATCTATCCATTTCCAGTGTTAATTAAAATTTCTTTATAATGTTATCAGTCATTTGATCTTGACTGAGAACCCGTTTGTGCCTAATACAAAATATCGCAGGTCAATGACACAAAACCTAACACTTTAATTAACTTACATCTAGGCCAGGGGTTATCCATAAAGAAGTTTGGCTGGAGGGGGCTGAGGGGGACTGTGTCTGCCCTAAGCGCTAGTTGCGATATCGCAGAGACGTCGGATTGATGTAGGGAACCTGCCCCTGCCGTAATCCGATCAATCTTATGGAATTTTTCTACGCTGGTTGGCATGGACTTGTTGGAGTCAAGCTTTTAACAACCTACATTGGGTAGGTGGGGTGGGCTGGGGAGTGAAAAGTCACCGAAGTCGAGAGTTAGTACTTTATAGACAGTCACTTGTTAACACTGCAAGAAGTCGGTCGGTGGCCATGAAGAATGGTCACAGATCTAGCCGAGATTGGCCAACTTACGGAAAAACGATCTTAATTTCTCTTCCACGCCTCAGAAATGAAATTGGACGAATTGAAAAATAAAGCAGGGGGGCGCGATGTGAAATGTCTGAAAGCTGAGCCCAACGTGAGATAACGAAATGACGTTTACGTGCCGAAGAGCAGTTCAACCAAAGATAATAGAAACGATAAGATGAGACACTGTCTACTTCGCACCACTAAATAAACCTTTGCACACAATTTGCACGCTGATCGGTGGCGGGGACCACGGCGCATAGTATGAAAAGAATGCTTGATATAATGGTACGTTATTTTATGTAAAACTGTGACTGCTACTGCGACTACAAAAACAAAAAAAAAATAGTCAGTTTTCCCACAGCGATTGAGGTTATAATTCCACAGTAAGTGACGTCAATCAAATCCTACAACGACAGCTGAACAGTGAACAAAATTCAATATCTTCCTTATTTGGCTTTGTAAACTACGGCACTTTTCATGACTTCCGCGCGTTTGCCGCTAGGTGGCGGTGCGAACTCTGTGCACGCTAATAGCGCTAGCTATCGTATCTTTTCATTTCTAGTATCTTTGGTTAAACCCTAACTCAAACTCAAATGGTAACATCATTTCAGTTTATGCATAGGTAATAAATCCTTAACCCCCTAGCACCCAGTTTTCCAAATCTCGGGAACCTGACCGGGTGCCACATATTCTATACATACAACTCTCCGACAAAATGAGCCACTTGATGCATTTTGGTGATCTGGAGATATTGGTTATTCAAAGCCCTTTCATTTGGTAAAAAAAAGTATTGCTGTAATTTAATTAGCAGAGAAGATATGATCTGTCAAAGTCCGGAAGTGACAGAACCACAGTTTTGAGAAAAACGCTTGTAACGTTTCAGCTTTTAGTCAAAATAATTGATGATGACTGGATTCAATGTCAGTTTTGAGGCATTTACACTTCTCACATAAGCACAAAGAAGACGGAAGTGCTCCATCAGCCTACTCCAGACGACAAGTATCCTGTGACCCCAAATATCAAAGTCCATGACAGTCTTCTGAAGGTGTCGGAGAACTTCACTTATCTTGGCAGTACACTGTCTTCCGCGGCTCGTGTTGATACTGAAATTCTCTCAAGAATCAGCAAAGCCAGCTCTGCATTTGGCAGGCTTCGAAAGAGAGTATGGGATGTTGCCGGCATTCGCACAGACACTAAGCTGAAAGTGTACAATGCTGTGGTCCTTCCCACCCTACTCTATGGGGCTGAAACCTGGACAGTGTACCAATCGCATGCCAGAAAGCTAAATCACTTTCATCTGGCCTGCCTTAGAAAGATCCTAAGGATCAAATGGCAGGATAAAATTCCAGACACTGAGGTCCTCAATCGTGCCAAGGAATTGAGCATCTTCTGCCACCTGAAAAAAATTCAGCTACGTTGGGCAGGACATGTTGTCAGAATGCCCGACTCCAGACTCCCTAAGCAAATCTTCTTCTCTGAGCTCTCCAATGGAACGAGGAATGTTGGGGCCCCAAAGAGACGTTACAAAGACACTCTCAAGCAATCACTGAAGGCCTTTGCCATTGATGTGAGTGAGTGGGAAAAGCTCTCGCTTGATCGTGCAAATTGGAGGGCGGCCCTTACCAGAGGCAGCAAAGCATGGGAAGCTGACAGAGTCCAGCAGGCTATCAAAAAAAGAGAACGGCGCAAGAAAAGGCCCAGTGGTACTGAACCAACGGAGCACTCTTGTCATTTATGCGGAAGGGTCTGCAGGGCAAAAATAGGACTTATCAGTCACATGAGAAGCCATAAGCCATGAAAGAACAGTCTTTCCATTCTGTCCTCTGTGTCCTTTAGTTCTCTTTATTGTCCATGTGTTGAAATTCTCAACAATTTCTGTTCTTTATTCCTCTGGAGTTGTTAAGGTCATCATCATACCTGATGGACGAACTATTATTATACACTTCTCAAAGAGGATTATCATTTGGAGAAGGAATTGTAAAGAGGTTAAACTTTTCAAAAATGCTGAAAACCCCAAAAACGATCAAATTTACCCCATGATGCCTTTTAACGATTTTCGTGAATTAGGCAGTGTCGGAATGTGCCTCATTTTGTCGGGCAGCTACACATAATTATGTGGGACAATTTCTAATTTATCAGTCTGTTACTTTACTTCACAACATGGCCTGACCTTCTTTCTTTCTTTTTTTCCGTTCATTTTCAATATATTTTGTAGGTTTCAACATTCTAGGACATTGCACTTTATGTCTGGGCACTTGAGGGTTAATTCTTAGTACAACTATAATGTTTCTGCTCCGCTACTACGGCAGCTGTATGCGGTTGTAATTCATGTTTTGAAGTCGTGTGATGTCAGAGAATTATTCAGAGCTTGCAAATGACAAGAGAACAGTAATATCAAGTTAATAATAGAATGCTGGAAGGAGATTTCACAGAGATTGTCCACCAAACGCCTATACAGCAGCACTTTTGATTTGGATTCAAAGTAAAGTTAATGGTGACAAATAAGACAACTTGTGTCAGATTTCTGGTATTCCCTGCTGCTGGCTTTTCGGAAATCGCGAAGGGCCATTGCTATAATATAATCACGCTCGGATTTAGCGATGTCCACCCCACCCCCCCACCCCCCACCCCCTTTTTCCCCAATGTACGCTTTTATATGCCGGAGGCACCCCTTCCCTTTTTCCGCGTACGAGCGTGCGAACACACTGGTGAATGTCTACGATGCAGCCTTGATGCCTGTCATTTTTTTTAGTGGCATTTTGGGTATGCTACGTCACTGATTCATTTGAAACATGAGTTTCATAATAATCTTATAAGTTATTTCGTTTTTTGAAAACAAAACCTTCTAATTCATCCCCATAAATGAACATCGCGTTTCCAAAACTGGATGAGTTAAAGTTTGCATGAGTTATGGCCACTTTCGGACAGTCATTCAAGATTAGTGTAAGACGCGGTGTTAAAACTTGAAAGTGTTCGGCTAAAACTTGGGTTAAAAACGGGATGTAGCAAGTTTTAACTAAACCCTTACACCGCATCTTACACTAATTTTGAATTATTATCTGAAAGGGACCATAACTCATGCAAAATTTGACTTGACTAGTTTTGCAAAAAGAAAAGCTTTTCAACTAACAAGTCTACGTACCCCCCCCCCCCGCCCCTCACAGGAAACCCCTTGCGTTTCTCGTGCTGGAGGCAGCACCCCTCACCCCTCCGGGTCCGAAGCCGTGTCTTTTTTGCATTCGCCCCTGACTACAGATGACGCTGTCAAGCACACACACACACACACACTCTCTCTCTCTCTCTCTCTCTCTCTCTCCCTCTCTCCCTATCACGACCATCATCCGGGTTTTCCCACTCGCTCGCTAAGTACTGGTAAAATTGTCCTGCAGACCATTATTGTGGACGTCAGTGATCATAGAGATGAAAGGTTAACACCTGTTTGATGAAGTAGACAGGCCAATCGACATGGAGGCTGATGGTGATGTTTGTCTGGGGGCTGGAAGTTGTTGTTGTTGATGTTGTTATTATTGATGCTGTTTTTGTTTTTGTTATTGCTGTTGTTGTTGTTGTTTGTTGTTATTGTTGCTGTTTGAGACAATGTGGGAGGTGTATACCCAATACTCACAAAGATTTTATTTCGCTTAATTCACCCCTAAAACTGTGATTGTGATGGTGATCATGATGCTTTGCACGGCACTCCCTCCATCCCCACCCACCCCTCCCCCCCCCCCCCCCCCGCCACCACCAGTGTACGGCAGCTGAGCGTGCGCACTTGCAAAGATTGGCTCTATTGTTACAAAAGTGAACTTTGGAGGCTATGTTAGCTAACTCCTCCATTAATACTTAGCCCACACACTTCAAATTTTACAGACGTCGACAGTATCTACACACCCAGGTTTTTGTCACATAAATCATACGAAAACTCCTGTCCCCGAATTTATCAAAATAGATTTTTTCGGTCATTCTATTTTAATTCACCATTTTGAGTGAACCGGAAGAATGATACCATTGCCAATGAACCAGAAGGGCGATCTGATTTTCTTCTTACAGATTATTGTGGTTCTTGGAACTTCAGGCGAAAGACAAAAATTAAATTCAAAATTTGATAGGGGCACCAGTCCTGTGACGTCAAAGGAAACTTACCAATAGTATTTTGTTACCATCTGGTGGGCAGTTTCAGAAAAAATGATTGTGGCCAGTTTCAGAAAAAAATTATTGTGGCCAGTTTCAGAAAAAATGATTGTGGCCAGTTTCAGAAAACATTATTGTGGCCAGATTCAGAAAACATTATTGTGGCCAGTGTCAGAAAAAAATTATTGTGGCCAGTTTCATAAAACATGATTGTGGCCAGTTTCATAAAACATTATTGCGGCCAGTTTCAGAAAAAAATTATTGTGGCCAGGTGGGTAACGAAGAAATGGCTTTTATGCCCAAATCTTCTTCTTCTTCATTTCGTTCACCAAATCTAAATCTGCAGATTTGTTCTTTTAAGAAAATCCACGGTTTTCTGCAGTTCTGGGAGAGCACCATAGAGTTTGACATTCATGTCGATGGGTTTGGGCCAATCTAATCCTAAACATTACTGTGGCCTTAACCTAAAAAATGTTCCGAAAGATTTCAATGAAACAACCAACCAAGGTGATTATGTCATCAGTTGGTCAAATTGTTGTTGTTTTTAAAATGTTCACCTAGTTGTCGTTGCTGTCGTTGTACCTGTTGGAGTGGTCGCCGTTGATGTAGTTGTTGTTGTAGTTATCGTCGCTGTTGTTCCAGTCGTGGTTGTTGTCGTAGTTGTTGTTGCCGTTGTTGTTGTTCTTCTTTTAGTTGAGGTTGTTGTTGTAGTAGTTGTTATAGTGGTAGTTCTTGTTATTAGTTGTTGCTGTTGCTTTTATTGTAGTTGTTGCTGCTGCTGCTGCTTAACATGATGATGATGCTTCTACTATTGTTGTTGTTGTTATTGTTTTCTGGGAGGTGGGAGGAGGTAGTCGATGAAAACTAAATGCGTTTGGGACAATAATGACCAAGTACAAAATACGTGAACGCCCCCGACAAGATTAAGCCGATGCCCTGACCAATATGGTCCCACCCACGTTTTCCAGAGATGTCTGTACAGATCGTGTTCGATAGCGGAAATTGCATTAGCCGCACTGTAATATTAATAATCGTGGGTTGCTGCACAAGCTGTATTTAAAACAAGGTCACCCTCCTTCTGTGTCCAGTGGGGATTCATGAGTGGAGAAGAAAAGTGTTGTTTGTGCAATGTTTTTTGCACTGGTGTGCACTCTCTCTCTCTCTCTCAGTCTCTCTCTCTCTCTCTCATTCACTCTATCTCTCTCTCTCTCTTTCTCCTCTCTCTCTCCCTCTCTATCACTTTCCATCTCACTCTCTCTCTCTCTCCCTCTCTCTCTCTATCCCTCTCACTCTCTCTCTCTCTCTCTCTCTCTCTCACGCTCTGTCTCTCTCTTTCTCACTCTTTCTCTCCCTCTCACTCTCTCTCTCTCAATCTCTCTGTCTCAATCTCTCTCTCTCTCACTCTCTCTGTCTCACTCTCTCTGTCTCAATCTCTCTGTCTCAATCTCTCTCTTTCACTCTCTCTCTCTCACTCTCTCTGTCTCAATCTCTCTGTCTCAATCTCTCTGTCTCAATCTCTCTGTCTCAATCTCTCTGTCTTTATCTCTCTCTCTCACTCTCTCTGTCTCAATCTCTCTGTCTCAATCTCTCTGTCTCAATCTCTATGTCTCAATCTCTCTGTCTCAATCTCTCTGTCTCAATCTGTCTCAATCTCTCTCTGTCTCAATCTCTCTGTCTCAATCTCTCTCTCTCAATCTCTCTGTCTCAATCTCTCTGTCTCAATCTCTCTGTCTCAATCTCTCTGTCTCAATCTCTCTGTCTCAATCTCTCTGTCTCAATCTATCTGTCTCAATCTCTCTGTCTCAATCTCTCTGTCTCAATCTCCCTGTCTCAATCTCTCTCTCTCACTCTCTCTCTCACTCTCACTCTCTCTCTCTCTCAATCTCTCTCTCTCAATCTCTCTGTCTCAATCTCACTCTCTCAATTTCTCTGTCTCAATCTCTCTGTCTCAATCTCTCTGTCTCAATCTCTCTGTCTCAATCTCTCTCTCTCAATCTCTCTCTCTCAATCTCTCTGTCTCAATCTCTCTGTCTCAATCTCTCTCTGTCTCAATCTCTCTGTCTCACTCTCTCTCACTCTCTCTCTCTCAATCTCTCTCTCTCAATCTCTCTGTCTCAATCTCTCTCTCTCTCAATCTCTCTGTCTCAATCTCTCTGTCTCAATCTCTCTCTGTCTCAATCTCTCTCTCCCACTCTCTCTCTCTCACTCTCTCTCTCTCTCTCAATCTCTCTGTCTCAATCTCTCTGTCTCAATCTCTCTGTTTCAATCTCTCTGTCTCAATCTCTCTGTCTCAATCTCTCTATCTCAATCTCTCTCTCCCACTGTCTCTGTCTCAATCTCTCTGTCTCAATCTCTCTGTCTCAATCTCTCTCTCTCAATCTCTCTGTCTCAATCTCTCTGTCTCAATCTCTCTCTCTCACTCTCCCTCTCAGTCTCTCTCTCTCTCTCTCAATCTCTCTGTCTCTCACTCTCCCACTCTCACTCTCTCTCTCTCAATCTCTCTCTCTCTCAATCTCTATGTCTCAATCCCTCTGTCTCAATCTCTCTGTCTCCATCTATCTCTCTCAATCTCTCTGTCTCAATCTCTCTCTCTCCCTCTCTCACTCTCCCTCTCACTCTCTCTCTCTCAATCTCTCTGTCTCAATCTCTCTGTCTCAATCTCTCTGTCTCAATCTCTTTCTGTCAATCTCTCTCTCTCAATCTCTCTCTCTCTCAATCTCTCTCTCTCAATCTCTCTCTCTCCCTCTCTCAATCTCCCTCTCACTCTCACTCTATCTCTCTCAATCTCTCAGTCTCAATCTCTCTGTCTCAATCTCTCTGTCTCAATCTCTCTCTCTCAATCTCTCTGTCTCAATCTCTCTGTCTCAGTCTCTCTGTCTCAATCTCTCTGTCTCAGTCTCTCTGTCTCAATCTCTCTGTCTCAATCTCTCTGTCTCAATCTCTCTGTCTCAATCTCTCACTCTCACTCTCTCACTCTCACTCTCTCTGTCTCAATCTCTCTGTCTCAATCTCTCTGTCTCAATCTCTCTCTCTCACTCTCTCTCTCACTCTCACTCTCTCTCTCTCAATCTCTCTTTCTCAATCTCTCTGTCTCAATCTCACTCTCTCAATTTCTCTGTCTCAATCTCTCTGTCTCAATCTCTCTGTCTCAATCTCTCTGTCTCAATCTCTCTGTCTCAATCTCTTTCTGTCAATCTCTCTCTCTCAATCTCTCTCTCTCTCAATCTCTCTCTCTCAATCTCTCTCTCTCCCTCTCTCAATCTCCCTCTCACTCTCACTCTATCTCTCTCAATCTCTCAGTCTCAATCTCTCTGTCTCAATCTCTCTGTCTCAATCTCTCTCTCTCAATCTCTCTGTCTCAATCTCTCTGTCTCAGTCTCTCTGTCTCAATCTCTCTGTCTCAGTCTCTCTGTCTCAATCTCTCTGTCTCAATCTCTCTGTCTCAATCTCTCTGTCTCAATCTCTCACTCTCACTCTCTCACTCTCACTCTCTCTGTCTCAATCTCTCTGTCTCAATCTCTCTGTCTCAATCTCTCTCTCTCACTCTCTCTCTCACTCTCACTCTCTCTCTCTCAATCTCTCTTTCTCAATCTCTCTGTCTCAATCTCACTCTCTCAATTTCTCTGTCTCAATCTCTCTGTCTCAATCTCTCTGTCTCAATCTCTCTGTCTCAATCTCTCTCTCTCCATCTCTCTCTCTCAATCTCTCTGTCTCAATCTCTCTCTCTCAGTCTCTCTGTCTCAATCTCTCTGTCTCAATCTCTCTGTCTCAATCTCTCTCTCTCAATCTCTCTGTCTCAATCTCTCTGTCTCAATCTCTCTTTCTCGATCTGTCTCAATCTCTCTCTCTCACTCTCCCTCTCTCAATCTCTCTGTCTCAATCTCTCTCTCTCACTCTCCCTCTCTCCATCTCTCTTTCTCAATCTCTCTGTCTCAATCTCTCTCTCTCACTCTCTCTGTCTCAACCTCTCTGTCCCAATCTCTCTGTCTCAATCTCTCTGTCTCAATCTCTCTGTCTCAATCTCTCTGTCTCAATCTGTCTCTCTCACTCTCTCTTTCAATCTCTCTGTCTCAATCCCTCTCTCTCAATCTCTCTGTCTCAATCTCCCTGTCTCAACCTCTCTGTCCCAATCTCTCTGTCTCAGTCTCTCAGTCTCAATCTCTCTCTCTCACTCTCTCTCTCTCAATCTGTCAGTCTCAATCTCTCTCTCTCACTCTCCCTCTCTCAATCTCTCTGTCTCAATCTCTCTCTCACAATCTCTGTCTCTCTCACTCTCTCTGTCTCAATCCCTCTGTCTCAATCTCTCTGTCTCAATCTCTCTGTCTCAGTCTCTCTCTCTCAATCTCTCTGTCTCAATCTCTCTGTCTCAATCTCTCTGTCTCAATCTCTCTCTCT
>OZ007575.1:25309101-25321601 GCA_963931925.1 Onchidella celtica | reverse complement strand
CTCTCTGTCTCAATCTCTCACTCTCACTCTCTCACTCTCACTCTCTCTGTCTCAATCTCTCTGTCTCAATCTCTCTGTCTCAATCTCTCTCTCTCACTCTCTCTCTCACTCTCACTCTCTCTCTCTCAATCTCTCTTTCTCAATCTCTCTGTCTCAATCTCACTCTCTCAATTTCTCTGTCTCAATCTCTCTGTCTCAATCTCTCTGTCTCAATCTCTCTGTCTCAATCTCTCTCTCTCCATCTCTCTCTCTCAATCTCTCTGTCTCAATCTCTCTCTCTCAGTCTCTCTGTCTCAATCTCTCTGTCTCAATCTCTCTGTCTCAATCTCTCTCTCTCAATCTCTCTGTCTCAATCTCTCTGTCTCAATCTCTCTTTCTCGATCTGTCTCAATCTCTCTCTCTCACTCTCCCTCTCTCAATCTCTCTGTCTCAATCTCTCTCTCTCACTCTCCCTCTCTCCATCTCTCTTTCTCAATCTCTCTGTCTCAATCTCTCTCTCTCACTCTCTCTGTCTCAACCTCTCTGTCCCAATCTCTCTGTCTCAATCTCTCTGTCTCAATCTCTCTGTCTCAATCTCTCTGTCTCAATCTGTCTCTCTCACTCTCTCTTTCAATCTCTCTGTCTCAATCCCTCTCTCTCAATCTCTCTGTCTCAATCTCCCTGTCTCAACCTCTCTGTCCCAATCTCTCTGTCTCAGTCTCTCAGTCTCAATCTCTCTCTCTCACTCTCTCTCTCTCAATCTGTCAGTCTCAATCTCTCTCTCTCACTCTCCCTCTCTCAATCTCTCTGTCTCAATCTCTCTCTCACAATCTCTGTCTCTCTCACTCTCTCTGTCTCAATCCCTCTGTCTCAATCTCTCTGTCTCAATCTCTCTGTCTCAGTCTCTCTCTCTCAATCTCTCTGTCTCAATCTCTCTGTCTCAATCTCTCTGTCTCAATCTCTCTCTCTCAATCTCTCCGTCTCAATCTCTCTGTCTCAATTTCTCTCTCTCACTCTCCTTCTCACTCTCTCTCTCTCTCTCTCCCAATCTCTCTGTCTCAATCTCTCTGTCTCAATCTCTCTGTCTCAATATCTCTGTCTCAATCTCTCTGTCTCAATCTCTCTGTCTCAATCTCTCTCTGTCTCAATCTCTCTGTCTCAATCTCTCTCTCTCACTCTCTCTCTCTCAATCTCTCTGTCTCAATCTCTCTGTCTCAATCTCTCTGTTTCAATCTCTCTGTCTCAATCTCTCTGTCTCAATCTCTCTATCTCAATCTCTCTCTCTCACTCTCTCTGTCTCAATCTCTCTGTCTCAATCTCTCTGTCTCAATCTCTCTCTATCAATCTCTCTGTCTCAATCTCTCTGTCTCAATCTCTCTCTCTAACTCTCCCTCTCAGTCTCTCTCTCTCTCTCTCTCAATCTCTCAGTCTCAATCTCTCTGTCTCAATCTCTCTCTCTCAATCTCTATCTCAATCTCTCTCTCCCTCTCTCACTCTCCCTCTCTCTCTCGCAATCTCTCTCTCTCAATCTCTATGTCTCAATCTCTCTGTCTCAATCTCTCTTTCTCCATTTATCTCTCTCAATCTCTCTGTCTCAATCTCTCTCTCTCCCTCTCTCACTCTCCCTCTCACTCTCTCTCTCTCAATCTCTCTGTCTCAATCTCTCTGTCTCAATCTCTCTGTCTCAATCTCTTTGTCTCAATCTTTCTCTCTCAATCTCTCTCTCTCAATCTCTGTCTCTCCCTCTCTCACTCTCCCTCTCACTCTCTCTCTCTCAATCTCTCTCTCTCAATCTCTCTGTCTCAATCTCTCAGTCTCAATATCTCTCTCACTCTCTCTCTCTCAATCTCTCAGTCTCAATCTCTCTCTCTCACTCTCCCTCTCTCTCTCTCTCTGTCTCAATCTCTCTGTCTCAATCTCTCTGTCTCAATCTCTCTGTCTCAATCTCTCTCTCTCAATCTCTCTCTCTCAATCTCTCTGTCTCAATCTCTCTGTCTCAATCTCTCACTCTCAATCTCTCTGTCTGAATCTCTCTGTCTCAATCTCTCTCTGTCTCAATCTGTCAGTCTCAATCTCTCTCTCTCACTCTCTCTCTCTCAATCTGTCTGTCTCAATCTCTCAGTCTCAATCTCTCTGTTTCAATCTCTCTGTCTCAATCTCTCTGTCTCAATCTCTCTATCTCAATCTCTCTCTCTCACTCTGTCTCAATCTCTCTGTCTCAATCTCTCTGTCTCAATCTCTCTCTCTCAATCTCTCTGTCTCAATCTCTCTGTCTCAATCTCTCTCTCACTCTCCCTCTCAGTCTCTCTCTCTCTCTCTCAATCTCTCTGTCTCAATCTCTCTGTCTCAATCTCTCTCTCTCAATCTCTCTCTCTCAATCTCTCTCTCTCCCTCTCTCACTCTCCCTCTCACTCTCACTCTCTCTCTCTCAATCTCTCTGTCTCAATCTCTCTGTCTCAGTCTCTCTGTCTCAATCTCTCTGTCTCAATCTCTCTGTCTCAATCTCTCTGTCTCAATCTCTCTGTCTCAATCTCTCACTCTCACTCTCTCACTCTCACTCTCTCTGTCTCAATCTCTCTGTCTCAATCTCTCTGTTTCAATCTCTCTCTCTCACTCTCTCTCTCACTCTCACTCTCTCTCTCTCTCAATATCTCTCTCTCAATCTCTCTGTCTGAATCTCACTCTCTCAATTTCTCTGTTTCAATCTCTCTGTCTCAATCTCTCTGTCTCAATCTCTCTCTCTCCATCTCTCTCTCTCAATCTCTCTGTCTCAATCTCTCTCTCTCAGTCTCCCTGTCTCAATCTCTCTGTCTCAATCTCTCTGTCTCAATCTCTCTCTCTCAATCTCTCTGTCTCAATCTCTCTGTCTCAATCTCTCTGTCTCAATCTGTCTCAATCTCTCTCTCTCACTCTCCCTCTCTCAATCTCTCTGTCTCAATCTCTCTCTCTCACTCTCCCTCTCTCAATCTCTCTGTCTTAATCTCTCTGTCTCAATCTCTCTCTCTCACTCTCTCTGTCTCAACCTCTCTGTCCCGATCTCTCTGTCTCAATCTCTCTGTCTCAATCTCTCTGTCTCAATCTCTCTGTCTCAATATCTCTGTCTCAATCTCTCTGTCTCAATTTGTCTCTCTCACTCTCTCTTTCAATCTCTCTGTCTCAATCTCTCTCTCTCAATCTCTCTCTCTCAATCTCTCTGTCTCAATCTCTCTGTCCCAATCTCTCTGTCTCAGTCTCTCAGTCTCAATCTCTCTCTCTCACTCTCTCTCTCTCAATCTCTCAGTCTCAATCTCTCTCTCTCACTCTCCCTCTCTCAATCTCTCTGTCTCAATCTCTCTCTCACAATCTCTCTCTCTCTCACTCTCTCTGTCTCAATCTCTCTGTCTCAATCTCTCTGTCTCAATCTCTCTGTCTCAGTCTCTCTCTCTCAATCTCTCTGTCTCAATCTCTCTGTCTCAATCTCTCTGTCTCAATCTCTCTCTCTCAATCTCTCCGTCTCAATCTCTCTGTCTCAATCTCTCTCTCTCACTCTCCTTCTCACTCTCTCTCTCTCTCTCTCTCCCAATCTCTCTGTCTCAATCTCTCTGTCTCAATCTCTCTGTCTCGATCTCTCTGTCTCAATCTCTCTGTCTCAATCTCTCTGTCGCAATCTCTCTCTGTCTCAATCTCTCTGTCTCAATCTCTCTCTCTCACTCTCTCTCTCTCAATCTCTCTGTCTCAATCTCTTTGTCTCAATCTCTCTGTTTCAATCTCTCTGTCTCAATCTCTCTGTCTCAATCTCTCTATCTCAATCTCTCTCTCTCACTCTCTCTGTCTCAATCTCTCTTTCTCAATCTTTCTGTCTCAATCTCTCTCTATCAATCTCTCTGTCTCAATCTTTCTGTCTCAATCTCTCTCTCTAACTCTCCCTCTCAGTCTCTCTCTCTCTCTCTCAATCTCTCTCTCTCAATCTCTCTGTCTCAATCTCTCTCTCTCAATCTCTCTCTCTCCTCTCTCTCCCTCTCTCGCTCTCCCTCTCATTCTCACTCTCTCTCTCTCAATCTCTCTCTCTCAATCTCTATGTCTCAATCTCTCTGTCTCAATCTCTCTGTCTCCATCTATCTCTCTCAATCTCTCTGTCTCAATCTCTCTCTCTCCCTCTCTCACTCTCCCTCTCACTCTCTCTCTATTAATCTCTCTGTCTCAATCTCTCTGTCTCACTCTCTCTGTCTCAATCTCTTTGTCTCAATCTCTCTCTCTCAATCTCTCTCTCTCAATCTCTCTCTCTCCCTCTCTCACTCTCCCTCTCACTCTCTCTCTCTCAATCTCTCTCTCTCAATCTCTCTGTCTCAATCTCTCTGTCTCAATCTCTCTCTCTCAATCTCTCTGTCTCAATCTCTCTGTCTCAGTCTCTCTGTCTCAATCTCTCTGTCTCAATCTCTCTCTCTCAATCTCTCTGTCTCAATCTCTCTGTCTCAATCTCTCTGTCTCAATCTCTCACTCTCACTCTCTCACTCTCACTCATTCTGTCTCAATCTCTCTGTCTCAGTCTCTCTGTCTCAATCTCTCTCTCTCAATCTCTCTGTCTCAATCTCTCTGTCTCGATCTCTCTGTCTCAATCTCTCTGTCTCACTCTATCTCACTCACTCTCTCTCTCTCAATCTCTCAGTCTCAATCTCTCTGTCTCAATCTCTCTGTCTCACTCTCTCACTCTCACTCTCTCTCTCTCAATCTCTCTCTCTCAATCTCTCTGTCTCAATCTCTCTGTCTCAACCTCTCTGTCTCAATCTCTCTCTCCCTCTCTCACTCTCCCTCTCTCCCTCTCTCTCTCCCTCACTCTCTCTCTCTCTCCCTTTCACTCTTTCTCTCTGTCACTAACTATTTTCCTTGTTGTTACAGTTGTTGTCGTTATAATTATTGTTGTCAATGGCGTATCCCGAGTGGGGCTACAATGGGGGTTACCCCGGGCGCATGATTTTTTTTTTTCCGTGCGAGCTTTAGCAAATTCAGGAGCGGGAGAGCAGCACACCCCCAAACACAGGTCAGCTCCAACACACCCCAGGGATTTTCGGTGAGGTTCAGAGTCATGTCAGGCACAGTCCAGAGATTGCAGCACCCATGGCAGTGTTCGATAGGACGAGAAATCCCTTAGCCGATGACGTGTGTTTGGGGGTGTCTTGCTGCCCCGCTCCTGAATTTGCTAAAGCTTGTACGGAAAAAAATCACGCGCCCCGGGTGCAAAGTAGTTCGGGACGCAAAATTTCAAAGAAAAAATAATAAAGTGGTAATAATTTTTTAAAGATAAAAGCACGTTTTTGAAATACATTTGGGTATACTCTTACTACAATTACTTGCACTCACTTTAATTGCACCAGGCTTTTCTTTAAAAAAAACAACAACCACAATGCACGTGTTTTGGGATTAGGGGATTGTATACCGTCACGAAAAGTTGTATTTTCAGAGCCTGTCATGACAACTCCTATCTTCGACGCGGAAAAATCAAAGTGTTTCATCAAGGTCGGGTTGACCTAACCGAAATTCCCTTTCATCCGCCACACCGGCAACTTCAAAAAGATGTCATTGCACTGGTGTCACAAGATTGGACTGGCGCCGTCTGACTCCATTTTTTTTTTTTTTTTATCTGTTGGTGTTGCTGTTGTTGTTTTGTCTGGTCGTTCCCGAACTTTCCTGGTTTTTGTTTGTTTTTTTTCTTTTAGTTCACTGTACGTTATGAATTGTTTTCACACCTTCTAGAACCGAGGTCGGTAACCTACAGCCGGCTCGCCAATGAGTATTTCAAGGGACCACATTGATGGATCGGTTTTAAGGAACAAAATGAAAATTGAAAATGCAAAAATTATGTTGGGCACACAGGATTTTCTAACATGCCTTATTAGTTAGTTGATTTGGGGCAAAATATATCGAAATCTTACATTAGAGTTGTTTGTTCCAACTCCCCGTTTTTGCACAAGACAGAAATTCCACGTTAAACGTTCGCAGCTTTAGTATTATGATAAGTTGTTAGAATGAAATTCATAAGTGCCACGACGCATTTTAAACGAATGTCAAAGTTTGCATTTATTTACCTAGTCTTCTCGGATACGGACGAAAAAATTCGGAGGGCCCGTGTGCACGTTGCACACGTTAAAGATACCTTGGTAGTTGGAAATCGTAAAGAGCAGGCCGAACAGGCCGCTGCCCGGGCAAAATTGAAATTAAAATTAATAGATTAAAATCTATCCCTATCACCCGCCATATCATCAACGAAAATTTATAATTCATTTTTAAATAAATATATAATATAATATAATTCAAATAATATTATAATACTTTAGAGTACAAGTTGTGAGTTGTGAACTGTTGTGAGTTGTGAACTGCCCCTAACAGGCTGCGTTACAATTTGCTCTGAGATAGAGAGAGATAGACAGAGTGAGAGAAAGAGAGGGAGAGAAAGAAAGAGAGAGTGAGAGAGATGCAAATCGAGAGAACAAGACTTTCTGTAAAGAGCCTAGAGCAAACTCGTTTGGATTAGGCGCTTTATAAATGATTTTCATTATTATTATTATCATAATTGTCTCTTCTACAAGCTAAAAGATCTCCAGTTTTCTCAGAAAAATGAGAGATAGAACAAACAAAAACTAAGCTCACGGTATATCATTAATTCGGTGTAGTTTTAAACGAATCATTCACGTCATTATCTCTACTTGCATGTGGCAGATAAAACGGGGATACGGTGGTGTAGATGCAAGGTGCTGGCCTCTCATGCTGAAAGTACCGGGTTCGATCCCCGGTCGATGCAGGCGTCTTGGAATTAATTTTTTTTTCGGGGGAAAGAATTCCTGTCCATGATCCTACGGTAGGCAGGATCGAGCACCTAGTCTTCTCGGATAAGGATGAAAATCTCGGAGCGTCGGTGTGCACGTTGCTCACGTTAAAGATACCTTGACAGTTGAAAGTCGAGAAGAGCAGGCCGAACAAGCCTGCTGCCCGGGCAAAATTTAAAAAAAACAACAACATGAATCCCTGCCACAAAAACACACAGAAACAAGACCAAGAAAAGTAGAAACAAGAAACACGAGGTGTAAATGCCAATGGCAGCGAAACTAGAATAAAAACCAAAACAAATGACGTTATGTCGCGGACAAAAGAGGTGTATGAAAGTTGCTTTATCGAACTGAGGGCCACTTGTGATAAACCATCGTAAGTCTGTTTTTTACACGTGTCACGAAAAGAAAAAAAAAACCCGACCCAGCCAACATTCTTATGTCAGACCGACATGGATTTGTATAGGATTTCCATAGAATTGGTAAGATTAACGTAGGGCATGTTTGGTACGTCAAACCGCCGTCAGCACGATGTCTTAACATCTGATCTACGCAGGGACGATGTCAGTCCTATGTACAAACTTTACGTCAATCTTATACGTCGGATATCTGTGTGTAAGGTTGCTATCTAGGCAATAACTAATTTAGTAGTTACGATATTTTATAATACTACTCTATGGGGCTGAAACCTGGACAGTGTACCAATCGCATGCCAGAAAGCTAAATCACTTTCATCTGGCCTGCCTTAGAAAGATCCTAAGGATCAAATGGCAGGATAAAATTCCAGACACTGAGGTCCTCAATCGTGCCAATGAATTGAGCATCTTCTGCCACCTGAAAAAAATTCAGCTACGTTGGGCAGGACATGTTGTCAGAATGCCCGACTCCGGACTCCCTAAGCAAATCTTCTTCTCTGAACTCTCCAATGGAACGAGGAATGTTGGGGCCCCAAAGAGACGTTACAAAGACACTCTCAAGCAATCACTGAAGGCATTTGCCATTGATGTGAATGAGTGGGAAAAGCTCTCGCTTGATCGTGCAAATTGGAGGACGGCCCTTAACAGAGGCAGCAAAGCATGGGAAGCTGACAGAGTCCAGCAGGCTATCAAAAAAAGAGAACGGCGCAAGAAAAGGCCCAGTGGTACTGAAACAACGGAGCACTCTTGTCATTTATGCGGAAGGGTCTGCAGGGCAAAAATAGGACTTATCAGTCACATGAGAAGCCATAAGTCATGAAAGAACAGTCTTTCCATTCTGTCCTCTGTGTCCTTTAGTTCTCTTTATTGTCCATGTGTTGAAATTCTCAACAATTTCTGTTCTTTATTCCTCTGGTGTTGTTAAGGTCATCATCATACCTGATGGACGAACTATTATTATAGTTACGATATTTTGAAAAACGTTATTTAACCCCCTAGCTTTCAGAATATTATTATAACCCCCAAATGAGAAACACTTTGCGTGCTGCCGAGGACTATAATCAGGCGAAATAATAATATCTCAATTTTTGAAAAACGTCGACTTACGACAGTTTACCATGCAGCCGTCGGTATGTAAACATGATATTTACAGAGTTACTTCTGTCAATACGATGTTTTTCATACCTTTTACATGTGGAAATGTCACATTTATCATGCAGACCGCCCTGTCATTTGATGAGGTATTCATTATCTGGTGACGCACGGGAAAGCAAAGATGTGATCGGGCAGAAATTCATCAACATCATCGGCAAAGTCGTTGTTGTTGTTGTTGTCGTTGTTGTTGTTGTCGCTGTTGTTGTTGTTGTTGATTTTTGATTTTGGTTTCCAAATTTTGTGTGTCTGTTTGTTTGTTTTGTAGTCTTTTTCTCGTTTTTATCAACTACGTGCTTTTTCCGTCACTATCAGTTCTGTCATCATCATCATGGTCATCAGCTTCGTTATCAGCATCTGTTTCTCTCTGTTTCACTCTCTGTCTCTGTCTCTGTCTCTCTCTCTCTCTCTCTCTCTCTCTCTCTCTCTCTCTCCTTCTCACTCTCTCTCTCTCCCTCTCTCTCTCACTCTCTCTCTCACTCTCTCTCTCATTCTCTCTCTCTCTCACTCTCTCTCTCGATCTCTCTCCCTCTCTCTCATTCTCTCTCTCTCATTCTCTCTCTTACTTTCTCTCTCTCTCTCTCTTTCTCCCCTCTCTCTCACTCTCTCTCTTTCTCCCCTCTCTCTCACTCTCTCTCTCTCTCTTTCTCACTTTCTCTCTCTCACGTTCTCTCTCTCCCTCTCTCTCTCTCTCCCTCTCTCTCTCTCTCTTCACATCATCATCATCAGTATGTCTTGCTTCCTTTTGTATTCTTACTGCTTCTTTTTACCACCTTTGCTTCCAATTTCATCCTTATATTGTTATTCTCGTTTATCACTCTTGTGTTATTATAGATAGCGCTATCTCTTCTGTTATAGCACTTTGTTTTTGTTGCTTGTTTTTTGCCTGCAGAATACAATGTGGCGTGTGAACTGAGGTGTTGAGAATCGCAGATTCTACATATTTGTGTATGATAAGCATTTTTTTTCTTCCTTGTTTCTTGATTAGTTCTGAATTGTAGGGTGTTCTAAAGTGCCTTCTGTTGTGTTCTTTGTTCATTTTGTTTTACTGTTGTGTCTCTCTTTTTATTTGTCTGCTCACTCTCTCTCTCTTTCTCTCTCTCTCTCTCTCTCTTTCTCTCTCCCTCTTTTTCTCTCTCCCTTTATCTCTAGTTTTTCCTTAATCATCTCTCTCTTTCTGTCTCTCTCTCTCTCCTACTCTCGTTATCACTCTCTCTTTCTCCTCCTCCTCTCTCTTTCCCCTTCTCTCTACCACCCTATTTCTCACTCTCTATGTTTCTGTCTCTCTCTTTTCTCTATCACCCCTGTCTTCCTCTCTGTCTGTCTGTTTTTGCCTGCCTGTCTCTTTCTCTCCCTCTCTCTCTCTCTCTCTCTCTCTCTCTCTCTCTCTCTCTCTCTCTCTCTCTCTCCCCATTCGCTTAGTTATTGGCATGGTAAGGCTATAACACCACGGACAGATAGACAAATGGTCAGATTTTTGGTAAAACTCCATCAGAACATGGAATTCCACCAAATGGAATGTTTGCCACATACCGTCTTCTGACATAACCTTGCCTCAGGGTGGATTAGAGGGTATTGTTCGGTTAGCCGCATGCCCAAAATGTCACACCCCTAGAGATCCCTTGCACTTGCCAGTAACGTACCAAACGTTCCGAGTTTACTGTACTTACAAAAAAGTTGGGTCTGTCAGTCATTTGATCATGGTTAAACCGTTTGACCTCGATCAGTGGTTCTCAATATTTTTTTGGTCCCACGCCCCACTTCAGTTTAAATAAAAGAGAAAAAAAACCCATTCTGAAGACCCACGCTCCACCAAACTATTGCCAGCTGCCACCGATGGGGCGTGTGCCCCCTTTTCCAGAAACACTGACTAAGATCTATCAAATTTGGCAGGAGAGCCCCCGTTCGGGGGATGGGGAAGGTCACGGTAGAGTAGGGCAGCCTCTCTGTTTATTTGTCTTGTCTAGTGTGTGTGTGTTTATGAGTGCGTGTGCGTGCGTGCGTGGGTGAGTGGGATACTAACCCTTTAGTGCCCAGCATTCCATATCTGAAACACGTCACCTGTAATTGGAACATTTCTGAATTTTTCAAGAAAATGAATGATTTTGGCGTAGTAAACATTTATATTTTTGCATTCATTTGACCATTTGGTATTAGTTTTGCAAATTCAGAATTGTTGTGTTGGCTAACCTGAATATTGTCTGGGCATTAGAGGGTTAAGTGCACAGCGAGAAAAGAGGCAACTCAAACAGACCTAGCGAAACTGTCAAGTTGACGATACCAAATCTATGTTATACAAAAACAAGAATCGCACGATTTTTAACAAGACTTAACGCTGCTTACATGGCTCGGATTTGCGCGGAATTTTAAAGGTGTCTTTCTTTCTGGATCTACGAGTGACGAAGCCAAAGGTGTGAAATTGTGCAAAGGAAGAAAAAAAAACGTGTGGGGGGGGGGGGGGTGATAAAACTGAACCGACCGTACGTTCTTTGTGATGGATGGTCCCTGAAATTATACAGATTGTTTCTGGGTCCAAATGAACGTAAGTATCCCTACTTTAATCCCATGTAGATTTCCGAAGGATTAGAAGGATTACCGTGAGAGCTGATTTCCTATGCCAAACCGACGTCAGAACGATGTTGTGACCGGCAGATCTACATAGGAACGATGTCATTCCTAGGTGAGAACGACGTCAATCTTATGCATCAGATTGCCTTAGGTATGCTGGCTGGAGTAGTAAAGATTCAGTCTCATCAATTTTGCACGAAATGTCCCATCTTGGTTTGTTTAAGAAACATAAGAATCACCCTTTCCAATGAAGGAAATTCGCTTTCACAGAGTGTTTAAGAGCTCTTACATGGTACATCCTATGCATGCTGCATCAATATTATAGTATCTCTCACTTGTTTGATAAGGTTAACGACCTGTCGTGCAGCAATGTCAAAGCGCTCTACATATTGCTAACATTAGCCTATGGTTCGCGGGTATAGAGCAAGATTGTTGTATTTCCGGGTTTATGAATTGGGGTTGATAATGGCAGTATTGTAATATTAACAAACTGCTTCTTGCTAGTTTTTCGTTATCCCGCTATCTTGAACCAGTTCCAAGTTACAGAGAAGCAGTATTGTTGTATCTCCCTTAAAAATGAGATCATTGAGAGCAATATTATTGTGGTAGTTCCGAAGTAACTGGGAAGCCACAGCCCTCAAACGGCCAGCTTGGAGACAGCTTGTGCAGAAAGGTCTCTCCAACTTCGAAGAGACACAAATTGCTCGGCAGCATGAGGCAAAAAGGAAAGGAAGAAAAGCTGCATCCCAGGCATTAAGACCAGCCTCAGACTTCATCTGTGCCCTCTGCTACAGAGACTGCCATTCCCGCATCGGACTGGCCAGCCACACCAGACGCTGTACCAGAAAAAACACAGAGCGTAACTCCATAGTCTTGCGTGACTGAAGGATGCCCACAATACAACAAAAAAGAAATTTCCGAAGTAAGCTCTCATTATTTATAACCTGGAGATACAACAATTTTGCTCTATACCCGCGAGCTATACGGTGTTTTGTCGCTGCATCGCGTATTCCTTGTTAAGACATCAAGAAAAATCTTTTTCAGGGCTTCGATTTCTGTCGTGGAGACTTTGAAAGAAATGTGTCCTTTTGTACTGTCTCCTGCCCGTCATCAGTCGTGGGCTATTCGACACTGACAAGTATTCGAATATTCCAACACCGCCTATAAAAAATTTAGTCGAAATATTCATTGGAATAGTTTCGTAGTTATCCGACACTCGGATCATCGAGTTTTGTTTCCTAGTTCTTATAACCTGTCGATGTGGATACAATTCCGAGAATTAACACATTCGTCTGAAAATAAGCCTTGTTGCCAAGAAGGCCATCGGGCAGTATGGATTTTTGAAGGGAGGAAGCAAGAAATACAATACTTCTGCTCGTTTGGCGGGAGTAAAAAATATTGTAAGGATGGGCAATATAATATTACAAAACACAATAGCTAACTCTTTCCTTTTCCTTTGTATTTTATCGTATCGTTTCTGTGTCACGTCTTACGCGAGGCTTTACTAGGTAAATTACAACTGTTTCTTTTTTGCCATATTTTGACTTGGTAAGGATGGAGTTGAATTTCTGGTATTTTAGTTGTA
>OZ007575.1:25295935-25308901 GCA_963931925.1 Onchidella celtica | reverse complement strand
CTTTCTCTCCCTCTCTGTGTCTCTCTGTGTCTCTCCCTTTCCCTCTCTTTCTCCCTTTGACTTTTCCTGTCACCCTCTTTCTTACTATGAAGTTACTGTAGGCTGTACAAACATACAGAACTTAATCGAGGTTTCGTCAGCCAATCAGTAGATATTTCTGCTACAGGACTGACCTCAGCTCTGTTCTGAATTTCTCAAATGATGTATAATATCTCGATATAAATACCCTATTTTTTTTTTCTCTTTTCTACACGTGGACATGTCACAGTATCGAATGTTGTTATAAGTACATAGTACGTCTCCCAAAGTTTTTGCGCTGGGGGTACGTATTTTAAAGCCTTTTGTGACTCCAGAGCTAGAGAAGTCCTCCCGAAATACTCCTACTCCTAGCACTGCCTTAATTAATTATTCTCTCAGACTTTCTGTTTGTTTTCCTCCTGTTTTTTTTGGTTGAAAGGGTAAGGGGCAGGGTTAGGGATTCGATAAGAGTTAGGGTTTCAGGAACAGGAAGGGGTTAGGGGTAGGTGCGTTTACGTACGCACTCGTAGCCAAAAACGCTTGGGGTGCGTACGTACTTATAATAACAGTCAAAAAAAAAACACAACACGACTGAGGCTATTGTGGATTGACCGTGACGTAATCGTCTGTTATTAGACATGAAAATGTCAGGTTATTATTGTGTGCTGATATTGCAATGGGAACTGTGAACGGGCAGACTTGTTTCTCATTAATATTTATGAGATTTCTTTATTATTATTATTATTATTTTTTTGCAGTTATTGTTGTTGTTTCCCTCGTGTTTATACAGTGTTTGACTAGTATCGCGACATGTCACCCGCAGTCGGTGCTGTGCATGTAGACAGTTAGACTAAGCGCCCACCAATCGAGTTTGATTGAAGGGCTATTTGGATAGTGTGGTCTTTCTTTCTTCACATGTTAGCTGCTCTTGTCCACAGCGCCCGCGCCGCTCCGCTATTTTTTTACGGACAATGACGTAAAACACTCTTTGCCTCTGTATACTTGTCCACAGCATCCGTTCCACTCCGCTATGTTTACGGACAATGACGTAAAACACTCTTTGCCTCTGTATACTTGTCCACAGCATCCGTTCCACTCCGCTATGTTTACGGACAATGAAGTAAAACACTCTTTGCTTGTCCACAGCATCCGCTATGCTCCGTTATTTTTTTTACGGACAATGACGTAACACAGTCTTTGCCCCTGTATACTTGTCCGCAGCATCCGATCCGCTCCCCTATTTTTACGGACAACGAGGTAAAAAAAACTCTTTGCCTCTGTATACTTGTCCACAGTATCCGCTATGCTCCGTTATTTTTTTACGGACAGTGACGTAACACAGTCTTTGCCTCTGTATACTTGTCCACAGTATCCGACCCGCTCCGCTCGTCACCGCTATAGAAGCAAAGGGAGTTTTTCATACGTCATTTTGCCTAAAAGTAGCGTAGCTGACGCTGTAGACAAGAGCAGTATTGTAGGTTGTATCTCTCCGAAGAGAGTAAGTGGATTTCCTCAGCCTTATAATAATGAGATACGATGCCTCTTGCACCACCAATCGATCATTCTGAATAAGCGATTGGTCATTATTTATTTATTTTTTTGTTCTTACAAACTGATAATTTCATGTTCGTGTAAACAAAAACACACGGGGCTGGGGAGTCTTGGGATATTAAAATGGAACATTAATTTTTTTTTAATTGTTCAAATTATATTTTATTCCCTGTAAACTGAACCAAAGAAAAAAGGTAGGAGAGCTGTAACTCTCACGAGAGCGATACGACCCAGTCAGGAAGATAACCCACTTCAAGCAATTATCCGAGGTCCCTGAATAATTCACACGCAGTTTCCTATCTATTATATCAAAATGAAAATTGAATCGTTTTCCTTTTAACCTTCTCTTCTATAGGCCCACTGCGAATGACGTCACAGAGTATTTTTGTTTTGTACTCACGACACCTAAAATGGCGGGTGGATCAGCTGACGAGTGTAACTTCGAGATAATGTCTAAGCGGTTAAAAAGCCCGCTGGTTGCATTGCAGTTGACTGTTATGACAGGGGTGGAAAGGATGGATCCAAGCTGGTCAGATTCCCTACCATCCGTGTAAACCAGAGAAAGGAAGTGAAAGAATTGACCGAACGTCTCCCATGTACGTGAACGCACGTGTCGTTGTTTACTGTAGTGAACTTTTTTTTTAGCTCGCCGCCGATTGGTTCGCGACGCCTGAAGTGCTCACAGTGCAAATCAGCTAACGAACCAAAATCAATGCTACCATTGCCATGGTTAAGCGTCGGTCCTGACAACTAAAATGGCCGATATCCGCAATGGGCCTATTCCCTCCTTCTTCCCCTGCTTCCCTCTCCCCACCCTGTCCTCATCCTCCCATTATTCCTCCCCATGTCCCTCCTCTCCTGTCCCTCCCCTCTGTCTTCCCCCCCCCCCCGCCCTCCCCCTCCTCGTCTTTGTATGTGTGTGCGTGTGTGAAACAAGGAGCGATTGGCCACAAGCAATTGGTGCACCAACCCAACATTAACATTTCTTGCCCCTTTCATTTAATGGGTAAAGCCTGTTAATCGAACATCAAAAGAAAAAAAAGTTACATACCTTCACCTCACTTTGTTTTGCCGCTAACTGTGTTCCAATTAAACCGCTAATCGTTAAGGTGAGAACATCCGATCTGACATTAATTTTATAAAATTTGCATCACTGTTACGTCAGCCGCCTGAAAATAAGTGACAGACAATGGCGTGGAGTGGGCGGGACAGACAGACAGACAGAAAGTCAAAGAGAGGTAGACAGACAGACAGAATGTCAGAGGGAGAAGGGAGAGAGGAAGAGAAAGAAAGAAAGAGAGACAGACAGGCATTGTCAGAGAGAGAGTGTAGCCTCTGCAAGCTACCCCTTGCCCTCCCCCGTTACTTGTTATACTGGTGACTGAGCATGTGTTCACTTCTTTTTTTGTTTAATTGTTGACGTTCGCCAGAGTGACCTTGCCCTCCCCCGTTGCTTGTCATACTGGTGACTGAGCACGTGTTCACTTCTTTTTTTCTTTAATTGTTGACGTTCGCCAGAGTGACCTTGCCCTTCCCCGTTGCTTGTCATACTGGTGACTGAGCATGTGTTCACTTCTTTTTTCATTTTATTGTTGACATTCGCCAGCGTGAACTCCGTGACCTTACCCTCCCTTTCTTGTGAGTAGTTTTTTTTTCCCGCTCGGTCGTTGACTTTTTTTGTAAATATTAGTATATTCCTGAACGTTCGATAAAGGTGTGGAAGTAGATGTTTACGCCAGATTTGGCCTTCAGTGATGTGGCCTGGTGACGTATTGATACGTGATTGGTTAGTTTATGTGTTTCGGGCGAGAGCAAAAGTTACATTTATTTCGGGAACTTTCTATAGAAATACCTATATATATGGACCCATGTGAGTGGTTGGTCGGTGAGTAAGTGAGTTTTCCTTTCCGTATGGCGTAAGATATTTAGTTGTTTGCTGGTGCCTTCCTAGTATTTTATTGTTAAGATACAATAATTAAACTTTAGTAACATTTAATCGATCGTAGGATCTCGTGTTTATTTTTCTGCAGCTGTAATAGTTTCATTTTCTAAAGGGTTGTAGTTGGATGAACTAAATCCCCCCTTATAACGTGCTAGAACAACCTCAGCTGTTACAGAGAGAAAGAGCGAGCGACAAGAGAGCGAGCGTGAGAGAGAGAAAGAAAGAAAGAGAGACCGACAGACAGTCACTGTGACAGAGAAAGAGAGAGCGACAATAGAGAGAGAAAGAGAGAAAGAGAAAAAAAGAAAGACA
Source organism: Onchidella celtica (assembly GCA_963931925.1). Classification (NCBI taxonomy): domain Eukaryota; kingdom Metazoa; phylum Mollusca; class Gastropoda; order Systellommatophora; family Onchidiidae; genus Onchidella; species Onchidella celtica. Next base: position 25,305,078 of record OZ007575.1, on the reverse strand, counting down.
GACAGACAGACAGTCACTGTCAGAGAGAGAGAGAGAAAGAGAAAGAACGAAAGAAAGAAAGCGAGACAGTCACTGTCAGAGAGAGAGAGAAAGATACAGCGACAATAGAGAGAGAGAGAGAGAGAGAGAGAGAGATGTATGTGTGTACCTGGGGAGGGCAGAGGGATATTATTATTACTGTATTATTATGTTATTTTTCTCCCTGCGACCGTGCGAAAAAGTCTTGGTGACCCTCAACTCCCATCCCACGGCTTCTCCAAAACTTATCAGTGCATAACGTCCATTAAATTTCTGCATACATAGACACGTTGTTTGTTTGTTGTTGTTGTTTTTGTTGTTTTTTTTGGGGGGGGGGGGCGGCGGGGAGTGTCTGTTAATTACTGTTGATAGGAATCTTGTACATTGGTGTTCGAAAACGGGCGTTTCAAAAAAAGGTCCAAGCAAAATAATCATTCTTTGAGTGCATTCTCTAAAAATATTTTTTTTTTAAAAAGAAAAGAGGTCTTTAATGACCAGAATTTTGTCTCGAATTTGTTGATTTTTAATCGGCTGGTCTCATCAGGAAGTGCAGTGTTTGTGAGCAGTGGAAGACGTCCGGAAATGTGCAGATTTGTTGATACGCTTGGACGAGAGAGTATGGATTTGAAGAGCTATCAAGCTCGAACAACGATATCATTCCTGGGGACGGTTAGTGGAGCGTTCCGGACAGTGATGTGAGATTCGAAACAAGTATTCGGATATTCGGAAAAATAGACCTGTATCGGATGATACATTTATTCCAATGGTTTGGACATTTCCCGACATGGGAGTCTATGAGGTTTTGTTGTTGTTGTTGTTGTTGTTGCTGGTGTTGTAGTTGTTGTTGTTGTTGTTATTATGGTAATAATGTCGTGTACATATAATTAAGGCGTTTTCCTCCACAAAGTGGGCTCAAAGCACTTTGCAATGAAATAGTACCATCTCTCTCTCTCTCTCTCTCTCTCTCTCTCTCTCTCTCTCTCTCTCTCTCTCTCTCTCTCCCTCTCTCTCTCTCTCTCTCTCTCTTTCTCTGTTTCTCTCTGTCCGTCGGTGTGTGTGTGTGTGTCTTTGTCTCTCTCTCTGCCCGTCTTTTTCTTTTTCTGACTGTCTGTCTAGCTGTCTGTCTGTCTGTCTCTCTCTCTCTCTTTCTCTTTCGTCTGTCTCTGTGTTTGTCTCCCTTTGCCGGTCTTTCTTGCTTGTTCTGTCTGTTTGTTTTTCTCTCTCTTTCTCGTTCTCTGTCTGTTTGTCTATCTCTCTTTCTCTTTCTCCCTCTCTCTCTCTCTCTGACTGTCTGTCTCTGTCTCTCCCCCGTTGTTGTTATTGTTGTTTACGTAAGCAGTCCATGGGTACACAGTTTCTTACGATAACACATTCTTCCGAAAATAAGCCTAGTTACGAAGGTATCACCTACTGCATATTATTGAAGAGACAAATCACGAAATATGATACTTCCGCTTATTTCGCTCGAAAGTTGCCCGGCACTCACAAACACCAGCCAAACTGGCACTACGGTTTTCGAAACAGTATCGAATATTCGAATAATGATTGAATATATTTTGCTATTCGACCGAACACTGCTGTCCTAGGACAAGATTACGAACATGATGTCACGTCGCGCATTACCTGAACCCTCATCACGTTTACATCTCGCTTCCGACTGGCTCGTTTGGTGTAATCGTCAAGTGGGACATTATTTTGTTTAGGTCTTTGTATCGAACCTTGCGCACTGAATCGATCACCTCGTGATAAAGCTGAATACCCCATTTCCTAACGCAGGGTTTGATGCCCTGTGAAATAGCATTCTGTAAAAAAAACACCAAAAAACAAATATCAGTTTTAACTTCAAGAAAAAAACAAACAAAACCCTTCCGGTTGTGGTTTCCGGACAATATTATTTCCGGTGTAAGCATATCTTTTTATCCTTTGATCTTTACCGAAGGTCCATAACTCTATCAGATTATCGATATGAGTCACTGTTTGTTGAAAGGTTATAGACCCTGAAATATGGTATTTAAGGCCTATGTTCACAGTGCACTCAGAAGGAGGTCATAGTTCTTTTTTCATGCAGCACTGGCTTTTTAGTAGGCCAGGGACGCTAAGATTCCCAGCTGGTAGCCCTACGTCATCCCGCCAGCAGATTTCAATAAGATTGGTAGGATTATTGAAGAGCAGGCCCTCTCCATCAAACCGACGTCTGTGTGATGTCGTCACCAACAGATCGACCTGCTAGGAAGATGTCATTCCTATGTGCAAACCACGTCAATCCTATGCCATCGGATTTTTCTTAGGGTTGTTAGCTGGATTTAAGCAGATGGCGCATGGAGTCAAGTTTGTTTTCAATCTACCGTGATTCATTGTGCACCAGATGTGTCAGTTTTGAGCCACACACGCTACTGAAAAAGCCCTTGTCTGGATAAGAACACATTGAAGGGGGACACTTTGGTCTAGAGGCAAGATGCTCGCCTCTCACGCCCGAAAGTACCGGGTTCGATCCCCGGTCGGTGCAGGCATGTTGGAATTGAAGAGTGTTTTTCCAAATCTGGGTAAGTCAAATTTTGCATGAGTTGTAGCCCCTGTCAGATAGTTATTCAAAATTAGTGTAAAACGCAAGATAACTGTCCAGACAAATTGGCCATGTCCCGTCTTTATCCAAACACTGACTTACTCACTTTTAACTGAACACTTACATCATATTGGATGACTATCTGAAAGGGGTCGTATCTCATGCAAACTTTGACGGTTTGAGTGAATGGTTGATGCCGCCGCTTGCCTTTGAAGTTTTTCCTCGCCGGGGATGGCATGTCGTTTTATAAACTTGTTGAAAACGACGTGCTAGCACGAATTTGATATCAAATTCGGAATTAGCGTGTCAAAATTAGTAAAACTGGAGGCGAGTGCTTCGTTTTATTGCTTGATAAAAATAATTTTAAAAATCTTATCTTTCGCCATCGTAGATTTTTCAAAAGTGGCGGGGTTGTGTGTTGTGTACCAGAGTAGCATCACTTGTTTCCATCCGGTACATCGTCCGGCCAATCGTAACGTGTAATCAACCTAGCAAGAGGGACAGCAGAGAATACATCTGACGTGATACTGCGTGTCGTAAGAGGCGACTAAAGGTGCAAAGGTCCTGGTCTCCCGAGAAGAGCCAGTTGGCGGTGGGCCAACTACCCACCCTGTAAAAATAAACCAGTTACAGAAACACAAGCAAATACTTCAAATCAGTCTTTTATCTTGGGAGAAGGGGGAGCATCTACACCTGTAGATTCAATGAAGGACAATGGACAAAGCCGAAAGGACGCCACTGGCCCGACTGCTCCTTCATCAAGCAAGTCACTCCGGATTGCGTCGTGGAATGTCCGCTCCATGTATGAAGCAGGAAAGAGTGCCCAGGTTACAATGGAGATGAGGCGATACAGACTGCACATACTTGGAGTTAGCGAGACCCGCTGGATACAGTCCGGACTGAAACAACTTAATACTGGGGAAAAGATTTTGTATTCTGGAAGGGAGGACAAAAAGCATACAGAAGGAGTAGCGATCATCTTGAGCAAGCACGCCCAGAGGTCACTGAGGGGATGGGAACCCTATGGAAGGAGAATTATATTGGCATCATTTACTACTAAGAACAAGAACATCAACATGAACATTGTGCAGATATACGCCCCAACAAATGAAGCAACCGATGAGGACAAGGATGACTTCTACAACCAGCTTCAGGAAATAGTTGACACATTGCCAAGAAAAGATGTGAACATTATAATGGGAGACGCCAATGCCAAGATAGGACAGGACAATACAGGGTATGAGGACATTATGGGGTGCAATGGTTTAGGACAAATGAATGAGAATGGAGAGCGGTTTGCAAGTTTCTGCGCATTTAACAGCTATGTGATTGGAGGTTCAGTATTCCCACACAAGAGGATCCATAAGGCCACTTGGATTTCACCGGATGGAGTAACTGAAAATCAGATTGACCACTTTTGCATCACCCGACGATTCAGACGCTCACTAGAGGATGTCATAGTACAGAGAGGAGCAGATGTTGGATCTGACCATCACATGCTGCTGGCAAGACTCAAACTCCGCCTCAAGAAACAAGGTACCAGAGCAGGAACAAAGAGGAGAAAGTTTCAAGTGAGCCTTCTGGATGGAGACAAGAAGGAAGAGTTCCAGCTGACACTGAGGAATAGATTCAAACCCCTTGTTGACCTCGAAGAGACAGTAGATTTGGAGACTCACTGGGCTAAGGTAAAAGGAGTATTTACATCGACATGTCAGGATGTTATTGGGGAAAAGAAAGTGGAACACAAGGAATGGATCAGTCAAAAATCACTGGACTTGATAAGGATAAGAAGAGACCTAAAAGAACGGGTAAATGCAAGTCGTACAAGAAGCTCAAGAGTTGGTAACCAGGAAGAGTACCGAGCATCAGCTAAAGAGGTCAAAAAATCAATTAAAAAAGACAAAGAGGAGTTCATAGGAATGTTAGCAGAGAAAGCAGAGAAGGCAGCAACAGGAGGACACATGAGGATCCTCTACCAGACTACAAAGACTCTTGCTGGAAAATATGGAAAACCTGAAGTTCCTGTCAAGGATTACAACAGGAAGGCTATTTTTGGAAAGGAAGCTCAGGCAAAAAGATGGATAGAACATTTTAACAGCCTCTTGAACAGACCTCCACCAAGCAACCCACCCGACATTCTACCCGCAAGAAATGATTTACCGATCAGTTGCGACCCTCCGACTAAAGCAGAGATTAATGATGCCATAAAGCAGTTAAATCGAGGCAAGGCAGCTGGACCAGACCAGATCCCACCAGAGGCGCTGAAGGCAGATGCTGCTGGGGCTGCAGAGGGTCTGCACTCACTATTCTCGAGGATTTGGATCGGAGGCAAGTTTCCAAAGGACTGGAAGGAAGGACACCTCGTGAAGCTCCCAAAAAAAAGGGGACCTCAGCAATTGTAGTAACTACAGAGGAATCACACTTCTCTCCATCCCAGGAAAGGTTTTCAATCGGATTATTCTCAAGCGAATACAGAATGCAACAGACCAAAAACTTCGCGAGGAGCAAGCTGGTTTCAGGAGTAATCGATCAACCACCGACCAGATCGCCACGCTGAGAATCATAGTAGAGCAGTCGCTAGAGTGGAACTCCCAACTGATAGTGAACTTCCTTGACTACGAGAAGGCCTTTGATAGCATCGATAGAGAAACACTGTGGAGAATATTGAGACATTATGGAATCCCAGAGAAGATGGTGAATCTTATCAAGAGCATGTACGAGGGGACAAGTTGCAGAGTCGTACATGATGGTGAGCTTACTGACAGCTTTGATATCAAGACTGATGTTAGGCAGGGTTGTTTGCTGTCCCCATTTCTGTTTATCCTGGTGATTGATTGGCTTATGAAAGAAACCACCAGTGGAGGAAGAAATGGCATACAATGGACCCCATGGACACAGCTGGACGATCTAGATTTTGCAGATGACTTGGCACTATTGTCGCACACACACGACCAGATGCAAGCAAAGACTACAGCTCTAAACAAAATTTCAGAATCTATTGGATTGAGGATACATCCCGCGAAGTCGAAGGTCCTAAAAATTGTTGCACCCCTAAGCGAACAAGTCACAGTAGGAGATCAACCACTGGAAGATGTAGAGTCCTTCTGCTATCTTCGTAGTATCATTGACAATAAGGGAGGAACAGAGGCAGAAGTCAAAGCACGAATTGGAAAGGCACAGGCAGCTTTCACATCCTTAAGCAAGATTTGGAGAACCAAGGATATATCTCTAAAAACAAAGCTGAGGATATTCAACTCGAACGTGAAGTCAGTCCTGTTGTATGGATGTGAGACTTGGAATGCGTCCCAGGCCTGCATAAAGAGAATCCAAGTTTTCATCAACAGATGTTTGAGGAAGCTACTTAAGATCAGATGGACAGACAAGGTCAGCAATGAAATTGTATGGAAAAGAACAAGACAGAACCCAGTCAGAGAGGAAATTGGTAGGAGGCGATGGAGATGGATCGGCCACACTCTCAGGAGGCCAGGAAACAGCATCACGAAGAAGGTATTGGACTGGAATCCCCAGGGCAAGAGATCAAGAGGAAGGCCGCGCGGAACGTGGAGAAGAGCCAGAGAAAATGATGTGCAACGAAGCGGAAAGACTTGGAATAATGTAAAGAGGCTGGCCCATGATAGAGAGGGATGGAAGGTGTTTGTTGGTGGCCTATACCCTGATCCAGGGTGAGAAAGGCAATGATGATGATGATGAATCAACCTAGCGGACTACGATTAGTCGTAAGCACAGCCGAAGGCTAACCTGGCCCGTTCCATCTGAACGTGCAATAGGGCCATAAGCCCGGTCAGACACGGCAAGATGCGGCCAGCAAAATGTAGGCTACATCAGAGAGATAGTGGTCAGATCGGACGTTATCTGACCGGGCTTAGTAACCACGATAGGGTCTTCCTTGATTTACTGACAAAATATAAGAAAGTATGGTGTGCACTTCGTGTCTATCAGCATCTGACTGTGTGTGACCGGACTTATCATTATAACTTCATATCCGGAACATCTGAAGTAGAAGTTGAATTTATATTGTCAAAATACAAGAATGTCCTTTTCTAATGAATAGACTTAGAGCTACTGATCGGGTCTTTCGGAATTTTGGCATGAAGAAGTGAAGTATGCTTCAGGCTGAGATGATAATCTACAAACTGTGTGAAAAGTGAAGTGTTTGGCACGCTATACTCGCATCCGGCCGGAACATTTTTTCAGAACCTGCGAGTTTGTCTATGTGTGTGTGAGTGTGTGTGAGCTGAGAAAGAGAGGGGGAGGGAGATGGAGAGAGGGTGTACGTGCGTGTGTATGAGAGAGAGAGAGGAAGAACAAGGAGAGAGAGAGAGAGAGAGGGGAAGAACAAAGGGAAGGAAAGAGAGAGAGAGAGGAAGAGCAAAGGAGAGAGGAACAAGACGAAAGAGAGAGAGAGAGGAAGAACAAGGCGACAGAGAGAGAAAGAGAGAGAGAGAGAGAGAGTAAGTACAAGGAGAGAGAAAGAGAGAGGGAGGAAGAACAAGGAGAAAGAGAGAGAGGGGGAGAGAGAGAGGAAGTACAAGGAGAGAGAAAGAGAGAGAGAGAGGAAGAACAAGGCGACAGAGAGAGAGAAAGGAGAGAGAGGAAGTGCAAGGAGAGAGATTAGAGAGAGAGAGAGGAAGAACAAGGCGAAAGAGAGAGAGGAAGAACAAGGAGAGAGAGAGAGAGAGAGAGGAAGAACAAAAAAAAAGATCACTGGGTCAAAAAAAAATATTTTTTTTTAAAAACTGAACAGTAAATTTATACCCTAGTGAAGGAAATAACATTCGACACCGAAGTCATGACAAGTACAGTGAAAATCTTAAAAGAAGTTTTTGTTTTGGGTTCTGGGCGAACTGAATTAATCAGGGGCGTATCTAGGGAAAAACAACGCTCATGGCAATTACTGAAATTACACCCCTATCCCAGCATAAACGTCTGACACGCATCATCGAGATAACCTTACCATAATAACAGCCCAGAAGTACAAGTCAAGCTTGTCAGTCTTTTAATTAACAAATTTTGACAATACGTAAAGAATTTACGGTCGAATCTGAAAGTCTTATTGGAAGAAATTCATTGTGGTGCAAATCTGATCCATTTTTTGCTCGAGGTTACAGCCTAAAATGGCAGTATCAAAAACTATAAAATTAATTTTTTGTCAAGTGTCATTGTCAAGTAATATAATCCAATCGCCTTTGTATTTATTGAACTTCGAGGCAATTTTTAAAAGAAGTTGCATATATATAAAACAATTATCTCTTTTAGTGCTCCATTTGATAAGCCCAGAGAGTAGAGATGTTTTCAGAGATGTTTCCGCCAAACTGGCAGACTAGGTGGCTGCGGCAAACAAGAAACTGAAGAAATGAAAGAGACCGCCTTAACCAAAGATAGTGTGCATATCTGTTTACTGTGGTTTGTTCATAATTTTTGGGCTGAGTGAAACTATTTAGAGCCGTTTGTAAAAAGCACTTGCGACCCGTGGAAATGCACAGACGGGTATTGTTTACCGCAGCGACCTACTTTCCGCTCCATGCTAACAGTGGTTTCTCGGAGCCTTCCGTGTCTCGCAGTGCAACTCGACCAATAGTGAAACCTCTCAGTCTCTATAGACCCCTTGTTATGGTTGTTTTCGGGGAGCCGCACGGCTTCCAAAAGCACCGTGTAGGGCAAAAACCTCAACTTGCCTTGATGATGGCATCTGAATATGTGCACATTCAAAGCAAAGATGCATTTTTATGCCAGAACCAGCACGTAACGGATTTGTACAGTTGGGTGCTCAACAAATGGATGGCATCGTTTGACCGTTGTCCACCGCTTCCGCCCTACAAGTGGGGCACGCCGCCATTTTGTTTGCAAATCACGTGATATGGAGGACGGTAAATGAAAAGGGTCTATACATACATACTCTCTGATAAGCCTATCGTACGGAAAGACTGCTTGACAAGCATTCGGTTGGTGCGCAGTGCTGTGCCTTGCATGAGATCTGAAGCAAGACTGCAGAATATTAGGGAAAAAATTGCTGTCACTTGTATGTACGGTCCACAAGTTCTTGTTTTGTTGTTTTTTTTTGCCCCAGGGGTATGTATTTTAAAGCCTTTTGAGACCCCAGGCCTAGAGAGCTCCTGCCGATATTATTATACTCCCAACAAGAGCCTTCATTAATTATTATTTCAGATTTTCTTTTTGTTTTTCCTTCTGTTTTTTGGTTGAAAGGGGGGGGGGGTGTAGGGATTCGATAAGATTTAGGGTTGAGGATAAGGACGGGGTTAGGGATAGGTATGTATAATTATGCGCCCGTAGCACAAAACGCTTGAGGACCGTACGTTCAAGCCTGTGGATAATTGTGTAGATCAGAGAGAGGCAGAGAAAAGGATGGGGACACAGGTTTACCCCGGGTACTGCCGGGTACCTCGTCTAGTTTGATAAAACTATTTTTTCACTATTCGGGGAATTCCTAACAGAAAATCTTCAATGTCCCCCCCCCCCTTTTTTTTTTCAGGCGGGGCTCAGGGCACCTGCCATACCTACCGTACATTAATACTGGTTACGC
>OZ007575.1:25288435-25290935 GCA_963931925.1 Onchidella celtica | reverse complement strand
AGCGGCTGGTGCGATGAAGGGACCCTACCGTCTTATAGGCCCATTGCGAATGACGTCACAGAGTGTTTTTTGTTTTGAACTTCCGACACCTAAAATGGTGGGTGGATCAGCTGACGAGTGTAACTTCGAGATATGTGTAAGCGGTTAAAATGCCTGCTGGTTGCATTGCAGTTGACTGTTATGACTGGGGTGGAAAGGATGGATCCAAGCTGATCAGATTCCCTACCATCCGTGTAAACAAAGGAAAGGAAGTGAAAGAATTGACCGAACGTCTCCCATGTGCGTTAACACACGTGTCATTGTTTACTGTATCGAACTGCTTTTAGCTCGCCGCAGGGCGCCGATTGGTTCGCGACGCCTAAAGCGCTCACAGCGCAAATCAGCTAACGAATCAAAATCAATGCTACCATCGCCATGGTTGTGCATCGGTTTTGACAACTGAAATGGCCGACATCCGCAATGGCCTATTCATCTGCGTTGTCTTTCTAAGTACCCATTTTACTCACAAGATACAAGGGATGTACACGAAAGTAGTTTCGAAAGGAAATTATGTCTCTCTCTCTCTCTAGCTCTGTTCAGAGGATGATGGCTGGACACTATTAATCAAGTCCTATTCTGTCCTAATTTCCACTGACATCTGCCATATTTTCCATTTTTCCGGTACTATGAAGCCGTTCTGATAGGGTGTTTTCAGTATGAAGTTGGACTCCCGTGGTCTGTCAGTGCTGTTTCATGTTTCAGACATACTCTGTTATGATCGGCCTCCTGTTCGCTCAGACTGTGTCCTCACTCTTTCTCTCTCTCTGTCTGTCTCTCTTTCTTTCCCTCTCCCCGTCTCTGTCTTTCCTCCACTCTCTCTCTTTGTCCTCCCCCCCCCCTCCCCTCTTTCACATTCATTCTCTCTCTCTTCTCATTGTATCTCATTTTTCTTTCCCTCATGCACACACACACACTCTCTCTCCCTCTGTCGCTCTGTAACCCTCACACTTTCTGCCTCTCAATCGGTCTCTCTCTCTCTCTCTCTCTCTCTGCCCCCCCCCCATCCCTTCTGTTACTCATAAGCCATTCTCTCTTCGTCTCTCTCACTCTCACACTGTCTTTCCTACTCTGTTTTTGTGCCTCCTTTTCTCTCTCTCTATTTTTCTCTTTCTCCCCATCCCCTCTGAGTCTCTCTCATTCTTTTTCATTAATGATCATTCCAAGATAATATTATTTAACTTAATATCTTTCTTTCACTATCTGGTCTGATTAACTGCACAATCTCCCATGAGAGTTAAAAAAAAATCGACATAAACATAAAGCTAACTAATAATAAAACATATATTCCAATATTATCATTTTTATAAAAGGTTTGATCTAATATGTATCATACGATAATCGGCACCCTGAGAATATTGTCATCCTCAAAACACACAGAATAATAACAGAATATTAATTATTATAATGTTGTTCTAAAAAAAAAACAAAAAAAAACAATGTGCGGCAATATGTTTGGGACACGTACGGGCATCCATTGGTAGGTTAACTTTGGATGAATGCACATTGATAATTTGATCATCAAATGGCTGATGTGTATGAAATAAAGAAAGAGAGAGAGAGAGAGAGAAAGAGACAAAGACAAAGAAGGACTAAGACAGAGGGAAGAAAAGAAAGAAAGACTGCAAGCTCACTCCTTTTTCTTCTCTCTAAATCTCTCTCTCTCTCTCTCTCTGTCTCTCTCTCTCTCTCTCTTTAGGAGAGAGAGAGAGAGAGAGAGATAGAGTGTGTGTGTGTCTATTTTTTTTCTCTCTCTCTGTCTCTTTATTTCTCCTCTCTTTATTTCTTTCTCTCCCTCTCTCTGTCTCTCGCTCTCATGGTCTTTGTCTCTTTGGGTTTCTGTCTCTCCGTCTCTCTGTTTCTCTGCCTCCGTCTCTGCCTCTGTTTGTCTGTCCTCCGTCTCTGCCTCTGTTTGTCTGTCTGCCTCTCTGTCTCTCTCTCCCTCTCCCAGGATAGCCATGCATGTGTTAAGATTATGCCGGCCTTTGCCAGCTCTCTCTCTCTCTCTCTTTTTCTCTCTCTCCCTTTCTCTCTCTCACTCTCCTCTTTCTGTCTCTCTTTATCTCTGTCTCTTTCTCTCTCTCTTTCTCTTTCTCTCCTCCCCCTCTTCTTCTTCTCTCTCCCCTCTCTCTCTCTCTCTCTCTGTCCTCAAGTTAGGAATGCCTGTATTAAGATTATGCCAACTTTTGCCCAGCTCGCTCTCTCTCTCCGTTCTCTCTCTCTCTTTCCTCTCTCTCTCCTCTCCTCCCTCTCTCTCTCCTCTCTCTCTCTTCTGTCAGGTTAGGAATGCCTGTATTTAGATTATGCCAACTTTTGCCAGCTCGCTCTCTCTCTCTCTCTCTCTTTTCTCTCTCTGTCTCTTTCTCTCTCCCTCTCTCTCTCTCTCTCTGTCTGTCTGTCGGGTTAGGAATGCCTGTATTTAGATTATGCCAACTTTTGCCAGCTCTCTCTCTCTCTCTCTCTC
>OZ007575.1:25135935-25285935 GCA_963931925.1 Onchidella celtica | reverse complement strand
TGGACGGATGGATGGATGAATGAATGGATGTATGGACGGACGGACGGGCAGATTGATGGATGGATGGATCTATGGCGCGATGGATGGATGGATGGGTGGATGGATGGATTTACGTACGGACGGGCAGATGGATGAGTATATGGATGGATGGATGCATGGATGGACGGACTGGCAGATGGATGGGTGGATAGATGGATGGATGGATGGATGGACGGCTACATAAAGAAAAACAAACCTGTAAACAGTTCCACCACAAACACCGCCAGGCCCCATGCACATTGCATGAGATAAGGACATGAGCAGTGCTTTCTGGAATAAACAGGCATGGTCCACTTAAACCTTGTCTGTCTCTAGAGATTGTAGCTATATTCCCTTTTTTTTAGGGTAATTGGGCTGTTTGAGGTTAACTTGCGCAATTCCGACCGATTTCCACGTATCATTACGCGGATATTACGGGCAGGCGCCCAGTTCCTCACAGACATGCGAGTAATCAGCCGGACTTAATTAAAAGCATGGCCGGCCTTTGCCCCCCCCCCTCCCCGAGCGGCATCTGTGAACTAGATTCATCAGTTCCACTTATTTCCTTCACTCCCTCTGGAAATGGCCTCTGTTTTGCTGTACGAGGCATTTTTGACCAAATTTGACAGAAGGGGTTTTCATATTGGCTATTGTTAGAGGACAATGGTATTAAATTTTAACTTAGTAATGGGTGGGTGAACAAGTTAGTCTATTTTGATCAAATTTGACAGAAGGGCTTGTCATACTGGCTGTTGTTAGAGGACAGAGGTATTTAACTTAGTAATGGGTGGATGGACAAGTTAGTCTATTTTGACCAAATTTGGCAGTGCACAAGCTCCGTTCATATTGGCTATCGTTAGAAAAAAGTGGTATTTTACTTAGTAATGGGTGAATGAACAAGTTAGTCTATTTTGACCCAAAAGTGACAGTAAGGGTTTTCACACTGGTTGTTACTCGGGCCGGTGGTATTTTATTTAGCAATATGTACCTGAGCAGTGTTTGTGTTTTAGGTCCTCGTTTTTGGAGTCTCGCTGTCCTTGTCATTTACACCTGACCTTTCTTGTTTTTATTTTTCTTGTTGATGTTTTTGTGGTCGTTTTTTTTTTTCTTTAAATTTTGCTTTCCAGCGGCCTCGTCGGGCCTGCTCTTCTCGATTTCCAACGGCCAGGATATCTTTAACGTACGCAAACGTGCACAAGGTCCGTTCGAGTTTATGGTCCTTCTCCGAGAAGACTAGGTGCTCGAGCCTACCATCCAGCGAGTCCATACGGTAAGCAATCCGCCGTTGGTCTGGTATTAAGGGCCACACACACGTTGCGTCCTCGACCCAGGTAATGGCTCCAGGCGAGAACCCGGGTCATCACTTAGGTTTGGTTGGTTGTAATTTTTGCCCACACACACGCCGTCCGCGACCACGGTAATTTTTTGGTGAGCACTGCATTCCACCTCTCACATGTGCGGCAGTTGATAACAATTTTCCAAGTAGGCCTATGGTATTTGGTATCAAACCTATAGTAAATTTGACGCTGATTAAGAATCTGAAGTCAAAAAAGGAAAAAACAAAAATTTGTTGTCCACTTTTTTCTCCGCCACTCCCACTGACCTCCACTCAAAGGCGAAAAATTAGGAGGATCCAGAAAACCCGGCCTCAGGCCAGGCCTCGGGCCAGCACCCAGGTGAATTGCAAAATTTTGCCCACACACGCTGGGAATTTCGTCCGTTTTGCAAATTGGATGTTCGAACCTGGGTCGAGGACGCAACGTGTGTGTGGCCCTTTACACCAATTTTGCTAGGGGTGCGTGGTCACTACAAAGCTAAATAGAGTTTTATTCAACAGTGGATTTTCATGTCAAATACCGTACGCCCCAATAACAGCTGGCACTACACAGAGACGCCAGACGTTCTGTGCTCTCTCCGTCATTGTCGTAGGTTGCAGAAAAACGAACTATTCAGGATTAATCGAGTTGGACTCCAGTTTGATTTTGGTAAAGAAATTGGTTAAACATCGCTGCCTTTCACCTTTCACTCAGGCCTTGTCCATCCACTGTAGGGTGTAGCCCTCCGACCACGACTTCCATTCCTTTCTGTCCGATGACTTCGTCATCCATGTTGTTCCCCCTCTCTTTTGTTGATATCATCCTGCCATCTTCTTCCTGGTCGTCCTCGTGTTCTTCTCCCTGTCCGTGGTTGCAATAGGGAACGGGGGGAATTTTCACGTGAAGTGACGTCATGACTTTCTGCGTTCCTACTCGTTCCGGGGGCAAAATGTAGTCGAAAACGTTCTTTGCATCTATAGAGCTGACAGAAGCCGATGCTCCTGAAGCTAAATTATAATTGGAATAAGATATTAGTCCCAAATAAGACAAAATCGTTCGGCCATAGTCCCCTTTGAACAGTGCTAATTCATGTAGGCGTAGTTGAGCCCGGAAGACATGAGAGAACTATTTAATTTTTTAGTATAGCCGGTCCACACTCCCGTTCCCTATTCAGTGAAGCGTTTTGTCAATCTATTGTCATTCATTCTTCCCACTTGTCCGGCCCAATTCTACTTTTGTTGTAAAATGGACTTTAACTTTGGTTTTGGTAAAGAAATTTGTTAAACATGGCTGCCGTAGTTCTTGCTTATTTTATCGCCATTGTCTGAAAAACTGGAGATCCTTAAGTATGTAGACAAGGTATAACAAATGGACACTTTGACACTTGTGTGAAATGCGATGTGGCACTTATCAAGCTGTTTCACAGTTCCGATGTATTCTAAGTCCTTATCATAATGAACTAAAGCTGCAAACTGTTAACGTCGAATTTCTTCGTTGTGCAACAAGTGGAGTTGGAACAAACAAGAACTGAGGTCGCAAATATGCTTGTCTTGACCACCTCGAATTCTGTGAAAGTTCACGCGTGCTACGAAATGGCCACAGGGTCTCACGAATGATTAATTTTATGTTTGAGAGAATGAGCGAATAAATAAAATTAAAGATACGGTGCCGGCTGATATTTTTCCAGTTGTTGCAGTTAATATTGTTGTTGTTGTCTTATTGCTTTTTGATGTTGTTGTTAATGTCGTTGTTCTTCTTATTATTGTTAATATGAATGTTGCCGTTTGCTGTTATTAATAATGATAATAATGGATGGCATTTATGTAGCGCATATCCATTTTTTAAAATATGCTCTATGCGCTTTACAAAAGCAACATGTCAAATACAGAGCAGAATGGAGCGCCTGCGAAACGCTCAACACACTACACTGCTTCTTTCTCTCCCCCTGTCGCGCTCACTCTCTCTATCTCAGAGCATTAATTGTAACGCAGCCTGTTAGGCACAACTCACTGTCGTCGTTGTTTTTCGCTATTTTCGTTTTTATTCTCGTCTTTGTTTTTGTGTGGTTGCTGTTGTTGTGAGTCCACTAGTTTGCTTTGCTTTGTTACTCAATTACTTAGGCGTAACCTAAACAAACTAATAGCTTAGAATTAGAACCTCACAAAACTTCACTTTTTTGTTGTCGTTCTTTTGGTTAGCTTTTAAAATATGATTGGTTAGTGTCACGAGCAGAGTTGAGGTATTTGGGGATCTAACTTGACTGCACGAGAGGCAGCTAACTCACACTCGGACACAAACACACAAGAAATTATTAAATAACCAAAGTATATCTTTGTCAGGCCGGCCGGGCCGTAATATTATTACATAAAATATATTGAACAAAAGACACCAGAGGTATATTCAAAACAAAGCTTCCAAGCACTAATTTATTCTAATCTACTATATGTAACTATGTTCCCTATCTAATTTACTGCAATCAATAGCCGAATGGTATATTATTATAAGAAACAAGATGTTAAATTATGGTAACAACCGAGTTGCCACAGGCCAGTCGCTAGGCAAACTCTCCAGCAATAGTATGGGTTCCCAATGCACACTGTGAATGCCGGGATGCCCCAGTACTTTTAAAAAACCTACAGAACCACGATTTCGGCTTGCAGGTATTTAAACAGCTTATATATGTATATGCAATCATTCAATATTCATCTCAATATCAACGTGTTCGTGCTGTGATCAGTCACAAGCTAGCAATAGTTCTTCAAATGTATGGCGATAATCTTATAATAATCTGATGCTCGTTCGCCGAGTCCAAGCTGTGGTTATCTCTGACTTCCTATGAGGCTGTGGGTTTTCTCTCTATCTCTGAATTTCTATGACTATGAATGAACAAGATCAGTTATCGTTATCACAACTACTAATTCGTAGGCGTGAATATCAGCATATCGCAGTGTGGACTCTTTAGGTCAATCCACACAGACCTTCTTTCTAGAGCTCTCTTTCTCTATCAGCTCTCTCTCTCTAGGTCAGTCCGATGGCAAAGACTGCCTGTCTTCGTACAGCTCAGTTCAGGTACTGGCTCAAACCGGAGATGCGTCACGTGAACGATGCCTAGCTTCTCGTCTACATTCTCTTAATCTTAGCTCTGCAGTCCCTTATATACTAGTCTCGATTTCCAGCGGGATCGCTCCGCAGCCTAACTACTCAGCAAGCTCATTGGCTAATCAACCACAGCTCACTACTCCGAATCACGGACAGCAAAAATTAAAGCGTGATTCTAATTCTTCAACTAGTAATTTCCTACTCAAAACAACTATTTCACGGCCCTGCGGGACATTTAATTACAGTAGACTCTTAGGTATATTTATGTCACTGATTTAAGTAACGACTTAAGCCTACTTATTTGACACAGTATTTTTTTTTTTTTTTTTAAATACCTTGCTGCCTAATAATTCAAAGACATTTCAATTATTTTTTTCCAAGGTTCTGTTTTTACCTCAACTCTTTGTGAGTTTTTTTATCGTAACTTCTTAACAAAAGGCCTTCAGGTGTTATATAGCTTGTGGCCTCATCAAGTTGAAACCCGGCGCTGTTGCCACCACAGTCACGAACATTTTTATGATACTTCATAATAACATAGCGAAGATAATGTCACGCTCTGTGTGACATTAATTTAATCAACTTCCTTGGTGTAGATCTGTGTGACATTAATTTAATCAACTTCCTTGGTGTAGATCTGTGTGACATTAATTTAATCAACTTCCTTGGTGTAGATCTGTGTGACATTAATTTAATCAACTTCCTTGGTGTAGATCTGTGTGACATTAATTTAATCAACTTCCTTGGTGTAGATCTGTGTGACATTAATTTAATCAACTTCCTTGGTGTAGAACTGTGTGACATTAATTTAATCAACTTCCTTGGTGTAGATCTGTGTGACATTAATTTAATCAACTTCCTTGGTGTAGAACTGTGTGACATTAATTTAATCAACTTCCTTGGTGTAGATCTGTGTGACATTAATTTAATCAACTTCCTTGGTGTAGAACTGTGTGACATTAATTTAATCAACTTCCTTGGTGTAGATCTGTGTGACATTAATTTAATCAACTTCCTTGGTGTAGATCTGTGTGACATTAATTTAATCAACTTCCTTGGTGTAGATCTGTGTGACATTAATTTAATCAACTTCCTTGGTGTAGATCTGTGTGACATTAATTTAATCAACTTCCTTGGTGTAGAACTGTGTGACATTAATTTAATCAACTTCCTTGGTGTAGATCTGTGTGACATTAATTTAATCAACTTCCTTGGTGTAGAACTGTGTGACATTAATTTAATCAACTTCCTTGGTGTAGATCTGTGTGACATTAATTTAATCAACTTCCTTGGTGTAGAACTGTGTGACATTAATTTAATCAACTTCCTTGGTGTAGATCTGTGTGACATTAATTTAATCAACTTCCTTGGTGTAGATCTGTGTGACATTAATTTAATCAACTTCCTTGGTGTAGATCTGTGTGACATTAATTTAATCAACTTCCTTGGTGTAGATCTGTGTGACATTAATTTAATCAACTTCCTTGGTGTAGATCTGTGTGACATTAATTTAATCAACTTCCTTGGTGTAGAACTGTGTGACATTAATTTAATCAACTTCCTTGGTGTAGATCTGTGTGACATTAATTTAATCAACTTCCTTGGTGTAGATCTGTGTGACATTAATTTAATCAACTTCCTTGGTGTAGATCTGTGTGACATTAATTTAATCAACTTCCTTGGTGTAGAACTGTGTGACATTAATTTAATCAACTTCCTTGGTGTAGATCTGTGTGACATTAATTTAATCAACTTCCTTGGTGTAGATCTGTGTGACATTAATTTAATCAACTTCCTTGGTGTAGATTGCCCGTTGTCGCATTTCAAATTCTAATCTCCTCGCCTGTTATTGTTATTTTTTTTTTCTTTTTGCAGGTTGATGTAACCTCGAGCAGAGCAACCGTGAATGATTTATCCTGGGCACCGGTGTTGAAGTACCCTGGCATAACCCTTACAGAATTTTTTCAGTCAGTGGCCTCAGTTACAGAGATCTAATCAACATTTAGGATACTACATAATACAGCATTGTGTCGACCAATAGCAGGTATCAATAATACATCTACTTGGGGCTCCTCCAATCAACCAATCAACACTGCGATAACAAAGCTTCGGTGGATGTTCTTAGCAGTATTATTTCCGAGGACAAAGTGAACTGAATGGTGACTTCAGAAATTACACCTCCGTTGACTAGCCGACGTACGATCTGGTGTTTGGGGTGTAAGAATCCATCTTGGACATTTCTGAAACGACCATCTTACTGAATGGTCGGAGCAAACAATCACCATAGTAACAACAACGCCTCTGCGGGTATTTTCATCAACTTTTTCTTGAGGACAAACAAAAGAACTGTATGGTGACTTCAGAAATCACGCCTCCGTAATCCAGCGGACATAGGACATGATGTTTGGCTGTAAGTATCCAAATTTTGGCATTTCTGAACTAACTGGTTGTTTTCTACTGACTTATTGGAGTAAATAACGCACCACGCAGAAAATGCCTCCCACTGCGCAGCATAAACTTCAACGTGTCTCCTGTCTTACAAGGCCATTCTTGCCAAGTCCTGACAGTCTACATGATTTCCCACAAGACGCCGAAGACGCAGGTTGGACAGTGAGTACCAGATACCAACTCCGAATTCGCTCGAGACCGTCTTGGAATATCTCATCCCGCGAGTGCCAATTCTGTTGTCCAAGTCTAACCTTCAACATTTGGATGGGTTATCTGGCGACAGAAAGCTAAATTTCTATTCAGTCGGAGATGTACATCTGTTGTTTGTCATGGATAATATTTCCCGCCACTTTGTTGTCGGCATTTTGCCATTTATACCGGGCGTTACTGAGGGGTAACTATGACTACCAGTTTTGTTATTCTAATCTAACTTAGAGTATTTGTATGGATTGCTTAACCTGCTGATTTTCCTTTCTATCGGAGCCTAGATCTGTTCGTTTCGGGAGTAATATTTCTCACGACACCTGGTTGTTGGCATTTCTCCAAATTATCAGGCTTTGTTGAGGAGTACTAGATCCTGTGTATTGTATATTCCAGGCATTGGTTGTGCTGTGGGATTGAGTTGTGTACCACGTATGAGCACCATCAGCGGAGAATGACAGCGTTTGCCTGTCATCATGATATATCTGCCATATCTAGTGGCCAAGCGTCGAACAACGTTCTCCCATCTGCGGCTTGACCTAAACACTATGACCAACAGCAACGCCAGCGCCGTACTGGTCTCCTCCATGGCTTTCCCGAGCATTGGCACCACCGCTAGCGTGCCCAACTGCACTGGAATGGCCAACTGCACCTCTGAGGAGGATGAGGTCATCTGGCAGCCGGCCGTCATCCAACGAGTGGCCACCATCGCTTTCATCATGGCCTTTGCCCTGGTGGGCAACACGGTTATCATTTTACTACTGACGTGTAGCCGGTACAGAAAACGGAATAGCCGAGTTAATATTTTCATCATACACCTCGCCATTGGCGATCTCACTGTGTGCTCGTGCACGATGACTACAGAGATTTTGTTCGTAGCGTTTGGTCAGTGGGTGCTCGGACCGGCGCTGTGTAAAATCTTACCCTACCTACAGTGCATTACAATCGCCAGTACCACGTTTATACTGACGTCCATGAGCTTCGACCGGTATTTGGCTATATGTAAACCTCTGAAATACCGAGCGACCACGGCGAGGGCTAAAAAATTCATTGCCTTTTCTTGGGCATTAGCCTTTATCCTCGCCATTCCTCAATTACTGATATTTGTACAGACTCAGGAGGAGAAAGATGGAAAAATTTCCCTCTTTTGTAAAAGTAAAGGTTACACCGCGCTGTGGCAACGGATGTTGTATTTTTCCTTTTTCACTACTTACGCCTTTCTAGTGCCCATCGTGCTCATTTCCTTTTGTTACATCAGTATTGTGTGCGTTGTGTCCAAGGCCAGCCGTGTCGTCCAGAATACACATAACAACTACACACTTCGGAGATCTACCTTATCCAGGAGTAAATCTACATTCCCCCGCGCCAAAATTAAGACTTTGAAAATGACCTTTGCTATCATTGCGACCTACATTGTGTGCTGGACGCCATATTTCGTCACCACGCTGATTCGTATCTATAGCAACTATCAAGTCCCTGTCCCGGCAGAGGTCATGGCTTTCGCGGAGACGATCACCTTCATACAAAGTGCATTTAACCCTTTGATCTACGGCTGTTTCAACATCAAAATAAAACGAGGAATTATAGAAATATTTTGTCCACAGACGGAGAAATTCATCCGCCGGTCTCCTACGTATCGCAGCCCCGGATTATGTATGTCAGTCTCCAACGCACACGGCCATCACCCCAGACCTGTCTACGAAATGAAAATTTGTGCCAATCCTCGATTACGAGAAAACGTCTCCAATAATTTGTCTAATTCTTCGAGCGCGAATTCCTTGGAGCGCTTAGGTCGTGGTTCCAGCGTCGTCACTGTGACGGAAGAAAACAAAAATGGCGTACGATTGCGCGTACGTTTCGCGAGTAAGGATCATTGTCGGTGTTTCTCTAGTGACGGTCTGGAGTACCTGAATAATGAATCGTCCGTGCCATATGACCTACTTCAACAGGGTCAAGGATCCACTTCCAGAATGCCAATCTACAAACATCATTCTCTACAACAGCTGTATAAATAGTTCAATGAGTTCGTGATATTATTTTATGATTATTTGATAGTTTCATCGCCCAGGTATTGTTTTATTCTATCTCCACCAGAGCCGTATTAACGCTTTTATTTGCCAATGCTGTAAAACTGGTTCTTGTATAGTTTTGGTAATGTGTAGATCCCATAAGTGCCACCTTTTCATGCAGAAGATAATAATATAACTTGAAATGATAATACCTGTCTGTAATGCAAAAATGATGTGAGAAAAATGCTATTCACATTTTACTGAACCGGCAATGATAGGGTTAACGCCTGGGGATACCGGCCAGTTGCCCAGGGACCCCAAGGGTTGGGGTTTTTTTTTGGGGGGGGGGGGTGGGGAGGGAGGGGGGAGCATCCATGTAACTTTACACTGATTTTTGAAACGGGGCGGGCGGCAGCCTATTTACTTTGCACTGGCGCCCGTAATGATGTTAAGACCCCCCCCCCCCCAAACTCCACGTTTTACAAAAAAATGAGGGAAAACCACAATATATCACAACAAAATGATTGTGTCGTATCATTCCCACGATTATCGAAGAGGTATCCCAGCTCTGGGAGTAGAATTCAAGGTGTTGGAAAAAAAAAATGAAGATGTACGTTCAAGAACGAGATGAGGTCACATTTTCCTAATAATAGAACTGCGCATACCAGAGGAAACGAGATAAAAATGGCTGTCTAATTATAGTAGCCCCGTCCTTCCAAATTCTATCGTTAACCCTTTTGCTGCCAAACCCAAATGCCCTTCCTTCCACCAGAATGATGGATTACCAGGTAGAAAGACAGCAGGAAGGAGTATGAGTGCAAAACATGCCGTGACAATTATGTCGGCCAATATATTGTCCTCGTGGCAGTTTTAGTATTAAATGGTAGGAGTGATACATATAATGGTAGTGCGGCAGTCTTCTGCAACACATGATGGCCAACATATTGGATCTGTGGCAGCAAGAGGGTTAAACAGCGCTGAGAAGTTTGATTTGAAAGTGGGTCACACCTATGCCAGAACAAGTTTAATTTCATATTTTGTTGTTGTTGTTTTTTTTTACTTTTTCTTGAAATACTCAGATATCATTTAACCCTAGTGTTGAACTAACCTCTTCAAATGATTTCACATTTTTGTAAGGTTTCACCACAAAACTTGGCAAGCCATTGTCTCAAAACGTTCCGACGTGGAGATAGATAAAGCAGTGCTCGGGCGACTATTTCTGAAGCTCAAATCTACATGTATGGGTAATCGTTCCCTTAGAATGACAAGGTTCTATCTCCACTTTTTTGCCTGAATTGAGTTACACACTACAAACTACTTCTACAGGCCTTCTCCATTGTGCGTCAAAGTATCAAGCGGATTCGGTGTGCAATTTGTAAATGTTACTGAAAACAAAAAGTCTCTCTCTAAAAGCTATGAGCAGATGAAACTTCAGTCATCAATTTCTCAAAATTTGATGAAAGGGAGTTAGAACATGGTCATTCTAAGGGGACCTAATATTGTTAGAACCAGTGCTTGTCCATTCATTGTACAGTTATGGAATATTTTGATCTGATTTTTATTTGGACAAACTTCTGCCAACTAATCGGCAGTCAGTGTGTGTACTGTGATGGTCGATTGAAAGATAAACTTGGTAAAACTTATAGCCAATTCCTGTTTATTTGTCATGGTATGAAAGTGAATGATTCATTTGATGGTGTGGAGTATGACAAGAAAGCGTCACAAGCAATCGTACGTACTTTGGTGTTGAATTTATGAAGCTGAGTAAAAAACAGTCCGGGACAGAACTAAGCTGGGTTATTTTTTTTTGTGTACAGAAACGGAAGCCGTAACGGTAAAGTCAAAAACACGTAAGTAGTGAAATTGACAGAATGTCTCCATGGGTATAAAGAAGCCGTTTCCGTGTACACGAAAACACTCTTTCTTTTTACTACTTGATGAATTTTTGACGTTTCCGTTTCCATGTGTATGGACACATGCAAACACGGCTTTAGATGAGTATGAACTATAGTTACCCATTTAGCTGGACATGACATCAAAGGAATTTCACAACTGAGAGCGTTTGGCTTTTATAGAGAGCCATTGAAAAAGCAATCTGTGAATCTTGCTTCTTTGTCCAACTGGCGACGTCAGTTCTTGTTTTTTTCCAGCTCCACTTTTTGCATAACTGAGAAATTCGACGTTAAACGTTTTTGCGGTTTCAATATCATAATAAGGAATTACAGAGTTTCCATAGAGTCTGGGTACAAGGTAAAAAACACATACTTCTTAAAACAAAACAATTTTATTCAATTGGGATAAGACCATCCTTCTCGTCCACTTAAGAGTATCAAATCGATACGTTCTTCTTTAGACAGAGCCATCATTCATTCTGGGGAGGAAAAATAACATAAATAAATAAATAAATAAAATAGATAGTGAAATCAACCATGTATGTACCCAGGCTTTGTGGACACCCTGTAGAATAAATTGGAAATGTGAAACAACTTGATAAGGGCCACAGGGCATTTTAAGCAAGTGTCAAAGTGGGCTTTTTTTTTTTTACCTCTTCTACATACTAAACGTTTTTGTTGTTTTTTCAGTGAAAGGAGATAGAACAAACAAAATGTAAGGTCGCGATATGCACAAGCATTCACTGCACCACACAGACTAATAAAATACCCAGACTGGGTGATCCCATTGTGTGACGTCACAAAACAGCGAAAGGTCCGCCATGTTAGGTTTACGCTTGCGACCGACGCTTCAGCATAGCTACAAGGCAGCGGTCGCTAAAAGTCCATACGGTCATCATTTATAACAATAAAAAACAAAAAAAAAAGGCTGATGTAGACAATAAATTGAAAGGATAGGCAAGTTAATGCATTATTAATACATGTACAACCAATTTTGACAAATAAAAAGAAATTTCTGCTGCAGATAGATCTGGAATCGGAATTTCCCGAGCGGCGGCCATGTTGGTTATACGGTCGCCGCTCGGGAAATTCCGTCCGTGAAAGGCGACACAGCCCGAAGCTCGTGTTTCCAGTCTGGTTAATTTATTAGTCTGTGCTGCACTCAGACTTTTGTCGCCGTAAAAGAAAAATGCACAATATCAGATTTTTAGGCATGCAGATTACTAAAACATTAATGCTCTTCATCAGTTTGAAATAAGATGATAGTCTGCACAGCTTCATTGGGACAGCTTTGGTGTGGATTTAGGATACTAAAACAAAAGGAGTGATAGAGAGGAGGAATGGCGAGGCGGATGGACTTGTATGTTTGCTTTCAATCAATTCAACAGGGCTCTGTTGCTGAGTGTAAGCCCTCTAAGTGTGTTTAAAGTGAATTAAACTAGACAAGCGCGAAGCTTGGGGATCCATCAGACCCAGGTCCCCCCCCACACACACACACACCACCTCCCTCTTCTCCCATGCCATTTCAGACTGCTCGGTAGGTATTTTTGTAATCTTTCTATACATTTGGGGAATTGGGAGAAAAAATGATTAGTCACTCAGACCAAATGAATAAATGTGCTGGTATGGGAATTATCACTGGCCTCGATGTGACCTGAGTATGAACTGTAACCCGTTTAATTTTTTTTTTAAAGCTTATACGGTTTAGTCAGTAACTGGTGCCAGGCATTGGCAAGTCATGAAATATGGCCACCATAGTTCAGTTCTTGTTTGTTCCAAATCCGCTTTTTTGCAACTAACAAAGTCCACGTTAAACGTCTGTGGCTTTAGGTATTACTAGCTAGCCCCGCAAAAAGTGCGAAACCTGTGCACGCTAAAAGCACTAGCTGTCTCATCTTATCAATTCTGGTATCTTTGATTGTACTAAAACTAGCCGACCCGCGTATGATAAATCTTGTAGATTCTCTGTAGGAATTTTCCTTTTCTGAAACAAAGTGTGGAGCCGTCTGATTAGCATGGGATGCGGTATCAGGGAGAGAGAGAGAGAGAGAGGGCGAGGATGTATGGAGAAAGAAAGAGGGAGGGGGAGTGAGAGAGAGATAGGGACGGGGAGGGGAGGAGGGAGAAAGGGGGAAAGAAAGAGACAGACGTAGGACAAAAGCAGGTTTATCAAAGGCAGCCCCGGGTGGGAGCTCAGCCAGTACGTCATGAATTGATACCTCAGCACTTACACCTTGCAAAACAATTCTCAACCTTAGTTCTTGTTTGTTCCAACTCTACTCATTGCACAACTGAGCAATTCAACGTTAAACCTTTTGCAGCTTTAGTATTGTGATAAGGAGTCAGAATAAATCGGAACTGCAAAACAGCTTGATAAGTGCTCCAATGCACGCAAGTATCAAAGTGGGCATTTGTTCTACCTCTTCCACATACTAAAAGATCTCCAGTTTTTTTTTTCAGTAAATGGAGATAAAAACAAACAAGAATTAAGGTCCCGACATGATATCGGTCGTTTTAGGGTTTTATTTTTTACAATTACGACGTGTACAGTCAGTATATATATATATAAACTTTTATATATATTTTTTTGTATGTGATTCTTTGTTATTTATTGTGGTCAGTGAAGACTTTGTGGATTGTCTACGAAACGAAAACTGCTCTTAGAAAAAGTTCAAGATCACTACTATGTTGTTAAGTCAAGAAGTTAGAAAAGGTAAGATTTCGGTCTAAATGGCGCAGCCCTTAGGGATATAATTATATATTATACATTATGTAACAAGTAACATGGGGCATTTAGATCATTCATAGGCCATCTTTAGGTTATCCACGGGTCATCTGCAGGTCATTTAAAGGTCATCTGCAGGTCATTCAAAGGGCATCTGGAATCCATTCGTAGGTGTTTCTTTTTAATATGTGGGTTATTCGTAATTATGTCATTTGCAAGCCATTTATATGGGTCATGAACTGGTACGCTAGCATGGTATCAGTGGGCGTGCACCTGTCGGTGCAAACGGCCAGGGCGGAGGAGGTTTCATCTAACCCAACGGCCACATGCTAGGGCACAATGTGACCCTCAGTATTTGAGTCCTTCATATTGGCCCTCGGTAGCGGTGTGGTCATAGGCTTGTTTGCCTAAATCACAGACGAAGAATTGAGCAAACTTCCCGGACGCAGCTTCGAAGCTGGCGGCAGCAGGCCAGTGGTTGATTGATAGGGCAGATGGCAATATACCGTCACTCTGGCCTGGATATCGTGACACAGAGCATCCACCAGTATTGGTGTTCTTTGGTTTGGGTCTTTCACCCTAGTCAGTTGGGACTGCGAGGCTGTGGAGTAGCCTACAGGCAGCCGGTCAGGCAATATGACTGTCCCTCTGGCATCCTCCTGCACCTGGATACATTTCCAGTCGTCTTGACCCTGTCTTGCCACTTGGATAAAGTGTGTCCAGGCGAGAGAGTGAGTCTGATGTTTGCGCAGCTCTTTTTCACTAAAAACAAACTCTTTGCGCCAGTCTTAACACTCACCTCGTCTTCTTTCATCTTTGCGCCAGTCTTAACACTCATCTCGTCTTCTTTCTTCTCAAAATTCCAACGGCGATGGGCGAGTGCGGTGGCAGCAGGTTTGGATAGACTGGAAGCTGTTAGCACAGACCTACACGTTGGTGGCTGTGGGCTATGGTCGCTTCATCGTCGATTGAAGTGGAGGCGTGGGGAGGCAGCACCCACAGTAGCTGAGCAGCCTTATTTAAGGATAGCACTGCTCACCTCAACTGAGGAAGGGGCTAGAAAAGGTGCCCTAAAGAAAGCCCACTTCACATCACCCTGACTGGTATACCGCGACCAGTGGGGACCCCTTTTTGCGGTCGAAACAAAAAGAAATTCAGCATACTCAGGCTAGGAGCCTGGAATATACGCACACTACAGGACAACTCAAACAACCCGGAAAGACGCACTGCACTTATTGCCATTGAGCTCAGCAGGTACAACCTGGACATAGTGGCACTCAGTGAGACCAGACTCCCTGATAGTGGCCGACTCAAAGAGCTCAGTGGTGGATACACCTTCTTCTGGAAAGGCAAGGGTGCAGTCGAACCGAGACAGCATGGTGTTGGGTTTGCAATTAAAAATGACCTTGTCAGAAACTTGCAGTCCATGCCAATTGAAATAAATGACAGGCTAATGACACTCAGGATCCCAGTTGGGAAAAGCCAGTCAGCCACCCTCATTAGCGCATATGCGCCCACCATGACAAACCCAGATGAAGCCAAAGACAAGTTCTATTCTGATCTAGAATCTGTCATATGCTCTGTCCCGGCAGCTGATAAGCTGATTCTCTTGGGGGACTCCAGTGCTAGGGTTGGCTCCGAAATGTCAGCGTGGCCAAATGTTTTGGGCCCTCATGGAGTTGGTTCATGCAATAACAATGGGTTGCGCTTACTTACTTTGTGCGCTGAATTTGGCCTGTTCATTACCAACACAAATTTTAGTCTCCCCGTGAGAAACAGAACGTCATGGATGCATCCCCGCTCAAAGCATTGGCATCTCATAGACTATGTCATTGTGAGGAAGACTGACAGAAAGGATGTCCTTGTAACAAAGGCGATGTGTGGTGCCGAGTGTGGAACTGACCACAGACTCATTGTTTGCAAGCTCAGACTAACATTGAGGCGCAATAGACGCCCTCAAGGGAAAGCGCCACCTAAACGCCTAAATGTTTCAAAACTCTGCTCAGCTGAGAAACAGAGCGAGCTCTCATCAGAACTCTCCTCAAAATTGGATTGCGTGACTTTTGACCCTGAGAACATTGAACAGAGCTGGACTGACCTAAATACGACTGTACACTCTTGCGCCAGCATCACAGTTGGTTTTCCTGTCCGCAAGCACCAGGACTGGTTCAATGATAATGATAATGAAATCAAAGTGCTCATCAAAGAAAAAAAATAGTCTCATCCAAGCTCACTGCAGTGACCCCTCTTCCGCAGCAAAAGCTGATGCGCTGCGTGCAAGTAAGGGTGTACTCCAGAAGAAGCTGAGGAAAATGAAAAATGACTGGCTTGAAGAGCGAGTAAGAGAAGCTCAGAAATATGCCGACACAAACAACACTAGAAAGTTCTTTGAGAGCCTCCGAGCTGTGTTTGGACCATCCCGCTCTGGCACTACGCCACTTCTTGCGTCAGATGGTTCAACACGCATTGTTGAATTGAATGCCATAATTCAGCGTTGGGCAGAACATTTCGGAGGTGTGCTAAATCGGCCATCAAATATAAATACTGGGTCCATTGACCGCCTCCCTCAGACTCCTATTAATGCAGCTCTTGCCAAGCCATTCACAGCAAATGAGACCCGGACTGCCACAAATCAGATGTCCTTTAACAAATCACCAGGCGTGGATTCAATTCCTGCTGAGGTGTATGCCTTCGGTGGAGGAAAGCTTATTGAAAGGTTGACCGAGTTGTTCAATCATATGTTGAAAGCAGGGAAGCTGCCACAGGACTTCAAAGATGCTTCAATCATCCATCTGTACAAAAACAAAGGGGACAGCCAAGTCTGTGACAACCATCGGGGAATCTCTCTACTTTCAATTGCTGGCAAAATATTGGCAAGAATGCTTCTGAATCGCCTTCTTGATCACCTCTCGACAAATGACTTGCTTCCCGAGAGCCAATGTGGCTTTCGTAAAGAGAGGGGAACGGCGGATATGATTTTTGCTGCCAGACAGATTCAGGAAAAATGCATGGAACAAAATAAAGCGCTGTATATCACATTTGTTGACCTCACAAAAGCATTTGACACAGTGTGTCGTGAAGGCCTCTGGAAAATCTTGGCGAAGTTTGGGTGTCCACCCGAATTCATCACAATAGTGCGCCAGTTTCATGATGGCATGCAAGCTGCAGTCAAAAGCAACGGCAGTGTTTCAGAGCCCTTTGCTGTCACAAATGGGGTAAAACAGGGTTGTGTCTTAGCCCCAACTCTGTTCAGCATCATGTTCTCTGCAATGCTACAAGAAGCCTTTAGCTCTCCTCCTCAAGGGGTAAGCATCAAGTACCGAACTGATGGCAGTCTATTCAACCTCAGGAGACTTCAGGCAAAAACCAAAACCAAAAGTACTCAAGTCTGTGACCTACTATTTGCTGATGATTGTGCACTTCTGGCACACGATGAGGATAGCATGCAAAACTGTGTTCATAAGTTCTCTAGTGCCTGTGACAACTTTGGCCTCACAATAAGCACAAAGAAGACGGAAGTGCTCCATCAGCCTACTCCAGACGACAAGTATCCTGTGACCCCAAATATCAAAGTCCATGACAGTCTTTTGAAGGTGTCGGAGAACTTCACCTATCTTGGCAGTACACTGTCTTCCACGGCTCGTGTTGATACTGAAATTCCCTCAAGAATCAGCAAAGCCAGCTCTGCATTTGGCAGGCTTCGAAAGAGAGTGTGGGATGTTGCCGGCATTCGCACAGACACTAAGCTGAAAGTGTACAATGCTGTGGTCCTTCCCACCCTACTCTATGGGGCTGAAACCTGGACAGTGTACCAATCGCATGCCAGAAAACTAAATCACTTTCATCTGGCCTGCCTTAGAAAGATCCTAAGGATCAAATGGCAGGATAAAATTCCAGACACTGAGGTCCTCAATCGTGCCAAGGAATTGAGCATCTTCTGCCACCTGAAAAAAATTCAGCTACGTTGGGCAGGACATGTTGTCAGAATGCCCGACTCCAGACTCCCTAAGCAAATCTTCTTCTCTGAGCTCTCCAATGGAACGAGGAATGTTGGGGCCCCAAAGAGACGTTACAAAGACACTCTCAAGCAATCACTGAAGGCCTTTGCCATTGATGTGAGTGAGTGGGAAAAGCTCTCGCTTGATCGTGCAAATTGGAGGGCGGCCCTTACCAGAGGCAGCAAAGCATGGGAAGCTGACAGAGTCCAGCAGGCTATCAAAAAAAGAGAACGGCGCAAGAAAAGGCCCAGTGGTACTGAACCAACGGAGCACTCTTGTCATTTATGCGGAAGGGTCTTCAGGGCAAAAATAGGACTTATCAGTTACATGAGAAGCCATAAGTCATGAAAGAACAGTCTTTCCATTCTGTCCTCTGTGTCCTTTAGTTCTCTTCATTGTCCATGTGTTGAAATTCTCAACAATTTCTGTTCTTTACTCCTCTGGTGTTGTTAAGGTCATCATCATACCTGATGGACGAACTATTGTTATTATTATTATTATATGGGTCATAACTGTGTGGGTGATTCATAGGTCATCCGTAGACGTACATGTACTTGTAGTGTAGCTGGTCATCAAGAAATAGCTGTGATAACATTTCAAATAATTATGGTGCAATTTGGCACCTGTTTTAGATTTGAAAATGTATGAAAGTAAATTTCTTACTTGTCAACTAATCTAATCCAGCCACGTTTGTATCGGTCTGTTGTCTTTATTCAAATTCAGGCAATATTGTACAAGTTGCTATGACGCTAAAATACAATGATGTCTAAAATTATTTTGGCTCCCTTTGGTAAGTCCAGCTCGCGGGAAACTATATTTAACATGCATTCGATTTGGTGCAGGTTTGGTGTTTTTTTGTCTAGAAATGAGCGCGCAATGTCTTGATGCGCATGACGCTCTGTACAAAGAGTGTAGATTATTATGGGGAACTTTCTAGATAAGAGAAAAAGAGCGGGAGAGAGAAGGGTGGGAGCACCCTGGGTGGTGCCGGGTACCTCATCTACTATGTACTCTTCCCCCCCCCCCCTCCTCCCTTTCCCAATGTACGATTTTCATATATTGAGGACCACACCCCCCCCCCCCCTTGGAAAAAACAAATCATTTTGAGCGTGCAGATACTTTATGGATGACTCCTTTGGCTATTCCGGCCGGCTGGCCATTCTAGCAAAAACACAATTTGACCATATGGTGCCAATAGTCGCTTAGAAAAGAATATTGATTTTGGAGTGTTTTTAGGGTGAAATCATACCAAGCCCGGTCAGAGACGGTCATATGCTGCCAGCATAATGTACACCACAGAAATAGTGGCAGAAACCGACTGTGTTTGACAGGGCTTAGTATGATAGGACCTTGCCGGATTTATGTAAGGAAATATGAGAAACTTAAGGTATGCACTTCTTGTCTGCCAGAATCTGACTGTATCTGATCAGGCTTAGTATGATAGGGTCGTCCCGGATTTACGCAGGAAATATGGGAAATTGTGGTGTGCGTTTCTTGTCTGCCCGCATCTGACTGTGTCTGACAAGGCTTAGTGTGATAAGGTCGTCCCAGATTTACTAGGAAAATACAGGAAATTACGGTGTGAACTTCTTGTATGGAAGTATCCGACTGTATCTGACCAAGCTGAGCCTGACGTGTCCCTTATTACGGCCAAACCATTATAACTGTGGCTGGGCTGTGACTTGTCTGCAAGCAATATTCATTCCATCCTGTCAGCTGTCTCGTGAGTTATGCATGCGGGGATTATACCAATAGCTTGTTGACTTCATGCATCAAATTGCATAGGCTCAAAATCCACCACATCAAGGCGTTGTTTTTGCCTATAAAATGGCACATTGTTACCCCCCAGCCCCATTTTCTGGAACACTAAAAGGTGTCATAATATTATTCTTTGCAATATTTATTAGCTGGGAGATTAGTGAGTGTAGATGAGGAGGCAGCTGTAGGCACGTTTCACGAACTGAACTCATTCGCACGACGCGCATGTGTGCACTGACGCACATACGAGGGGACACACACATCCAAACATACATACATACACACTCACATACACAAACAAACATATACACCTGTGCGTAAACAAACACACACACACACTCACACCTGTACACACCACATAGACATACATAAACACGCATATGCACAGACAAGAGTCGGAAAATCCACAGTGTGACATATGACATTTCTGCAGTGAGGAAAAGCAGTATTTACATTATTCTGTGCCCGAGAAGGACTACAAAATTGAAGATCCACCCACAATTATATTTTATAAGATGAATAATCTCGGCCAGTCTCCTTTGTATCGAACTGCTGTGATTATCCAAGTTTAGGCCCTTGGTCTAAAAATAGTGCCATGCCAGAAAAATATAGAGATTTCTTTTTAAACACAGCTCGTAGGATCGTAGGACATTATAGTTCAGACGTGTACATTTTGGTGCAATTTCCCTAACTTGAAATGAGTGCATAGTGCCCTGGCGCATGTGAGATCTGTTGGGAGACTGAATATTAATATGTCGAACTTTCTAGATTAGAGAGAGAGAGAGGGAGAGAGAGAGAGAGAGAGAGAGAGAGAGACAAACAGAGAGAGGGAAACAGAGAAACAGAAAGAGAGAGAGAGAGAGAGAGAGAGAGAAACAGAGAGAGAGAGACAGACAGAGACAGCGAGTCAGAGAGAGCGAGAGAGAGCGGTGGGAAGACAGGTTTATCCCGGGCACAGCCGGGCACCTCATATATATATAAAAAAATAACCTTTGTCGTGAGAAATTGCTATCAAGTTTATCACTAACAACAAATCTTAATATGACATCCATTAGTGTTTTTATAATCATTTACCGTCTTTAGATGATACACCATATTGACTACATTATCGTCATCATAATTATTATTGTTAACAATTGCCTAAGTAAGTCATTGTTTAATATTTTTGTTGCCTGAGAGGCATGAAGTTTTGTATCGAACCTTCAAAGCCTGAATTTTCACACGAAACATCTTTTGCACACGCCACGAGATTTGCAAAACAGGGATCCTTTTTCCTGCTTTCTGGAAAGGAAGCGCATATCCGTACAACATGTTGATGGATATAGACAGTGCATATCCGTACAACGCACACAATTCAATGACGTAGAACACAGACCGGAATACTATATTACCGACCTTGTTAATTTGCATAGTTTTTAAAAAATATGAATCGGCTTAGTAGCAAATCAATCCGACTTCTGCTCGGAGATTGCGTGATCTGCGCTAATAATATTCTTGGGTGTACGTCGATCACCAATGGCTACCCCAACCCCTTTTCGCCTGATTAGTCAATCTGACTAGCGCCCATATTGATACAAACTGACTAGACCCTCACGCCCCCAGGTCCATCTGACTATTCCACGTGTTGTCACTTTAAATTCGTGAACACCATACCAAGTTTTGTTTCAGCAAACCTTCACCAATCGCACTTTTGGTAAACATGTTGTACGGATATGCACTTCCTTCTGAAAAAGTTCTAGAATTGACTTAGGTAAATTTGTTATGACTGTGGCGATGTTTTTTGTGGGTTTTTTTTTTTCCGTCACTTTTATATTTAGACATGCATACTGATAAGTTAAGAGGCTGTTTGAGCAGGGAGGCCAAAATAATCGAATCTGTGGCCATGTCACCAACGAAAAGAGCGTTTGTGACCAATTTGCTAAACATGATATTAACCCTAGTCAGTGCCGGATTTAAGCCGTATTTTCATGTGTACGGAAATGGATACGGCAACGATCAAAAGCACTTCAAGTCGTGAAGGAGAAAGTAATGTCTTCATGTGTTGCCATTTCCGTACAGGTGTAAACTCAGCTTTTTGGCATCTGCCCCAATTGTTGTAAAGCTGCGGCTTAGGTCCACAGGTACCACGGGCCTCACAGTATGACAATTTTTTACATTTTTGTTTGTTTGTTTATTTTTGGGCAAATCTGCGGTCGATTGTTGAAACCTGGTTTGAACCTAAACTGAAAAGAATAGGTTTAAGGCCTATTTACACTGGCAGGTTTTAGGAATAGCAGAAAGGAATAGGGGGGGGGGGGGCTGTGTGGAAAGAATTCTCTTGGCTTTCCAACTTTTGTTTTCCGATTTCCCCCATTACTTTTTTCTATTCCTAAAACCTACCAGTGTAAACAGGCCTTTAGGGGACCGTAGCATTTTACATAGAAAGTTAGAGCTGGACATTGAACACAACTCAGTATTTTCTTTATTTGGCTTTGTAATTTGGCTACGGTCCCCTAACTACGGGCTTAGCTTTCATCCTAGCTTGGACGTTATTCCGCCCGACGGAATGGAAGTCTATGAATTCTTTTTGTATAATCAGTTTTAAATAAAATTGGGAAGAACTAGCAGAGGACCGTTCAGCTTGGAAGTCCACAGTGAGAGCTGGGGTTCAACACTTGGAGAACAACATCATCTCAGACCAAATTGAGAAGCGCCAAGTAAGAAAGGAGAAATCCCCACAATCTCGCGGCACCTCTCTTATCTGCCAGTACTGTAATAGGAGCTGCTTGTCCAACATCGGTAGGATAAGCCGTAGGAGGAGCTGCGGGAGAATGGCGTGAATTTAGCTGCTGACCGTCTGTCAAGACGAAAAGAGCCAAGAAGAAGAATTAGTTTTAAGTAATATATTTCACACCTAACACAACATGAGCAAAACTGACCTCATTGGACACAGGCACGGCAGGGAATCGTTAATAAAACGGACGGGTCATCTTTTGCTCAGTCAAGGGCGCGGGGAATGGGGACGTTTTTGTTTTGGGGGGGGGGGGAGGGTTGGTTGATAAAATGTATTAATATGGGAGAATTCTGGCCCGATAATTGAATCACAGGGTATAAAATCTCCATTAAATGTATTACGTCTTTTTATTTGCTTTATTTTTTTTTTTACCTCCTCGAGGTCAGAATGCGCTATCGCGATTATTTTTTTTCATAATTCAGTTTTTGGTTCAGAGTAAAGCCGTGTTTTCATGTGTGCGGAAACGGAAACTGAAACATCAAAAATTCATCGAGTAGTTAACAGAACAAGTGTTTCCTTGTGTACGGAAACGGCATTTAAGTACTCATGAAAATATTCTTTCTGTTCCACTACTTGAAGGATTTTTTACCTCTCCGTTGCCGTTTCCGTTTCTTAAATAATAAAACCCAGATTAAAGCCGTGTTATCATGTGTGCGGAAATGGAAACGGAAAAGGAAAAATAAAAAATCCATCAAGTAGTAAAGAGAAATATTGTTTCCGTGTGTACGGAAACCGCTTCTCCGTACACATGAAAACATTCTATTTCACTACTTAAATGGATTTTGACGTTTCCGGTGCCGTTTCTGTTTCCGTACACATGATAACAGGTACACATCGTCATGGTGCTAACCTTTTGGCCTAAGTCAAATGTAAAAATCATTCAAAAGTGCCAAGCCATTATCCTGGAAATAAAACTTTCTGTAAAGTGTAATGGCCTAACTCATTCGTAGACGTAGGCCATTTTGGTTCTGGGATTGTTTCAGCCAACGTGGATGACGGCCACTATTACCTAGAGTCATTTTGGCCTAAGTCTGACTACATCTGCAAAAGAATTTAAATTAGTTTTTTGCGATTTTCTCAGAAGTGCAAAAAATGACTTAGGCCAAAAGGTCAGCACCATGACGACATGGTAACAGGTCACTGTTTCAAAGTGCTCACCTCGTATTTTTGCAATTAGCGATAAATATACATTTATTTATTTGTGCTTATTTGTATTAATCTTTTATGGGTAATCTGTTTTCTATTAATGCTATGTTGTGCTTAGAGGTCTTGACTTGGTTTCTTTATTTATATTTACTTAATGAGTTTTAATTCTTTTTAATGATTTAAATTTAACTCTATATATTATGTATATTCTTTCGGTATTTTTCTTTGTTACCAAAACCCCCTCCTTCCCAAACCATTGCCCCTGCCGAGGGAGGTAGGCCCTCATTTGTTCAGAATCGGTAAGCCCATGCCATCTGGCCTAACTACCCCCTCCTCCCCTACCCCCCTCCATCTGTTCTGGTCTGTTCAGAGACAGTTCAGCGGCCCAAAGGAAAAATGACGTAACTAACATCATGGTCTTTTTTTTTTTTTTTTGACTTTACTGTCTCTGACCATGGAAGAGTCACTTACTTTGGTTTGTCACACAAGAAACTAACATCTTGGAAAGAGATTGTATTTCTGCCTTTGACATAATTATGTCATTGTTTTAGGCGCCCGACAAAATGAGACATTTCGTGCATTTTGGTGGTATGGAGATAGGGCTAATGGTATCAGCAAATGGATTGTTCAAAGACTTTTCATTTGGTAAAAAAAAATATTGCCGTAATTTAATTAGCAGTGAGGATAAAAATATGGCCTATCAAATACAGAAAGTGACAGAACCACATTCTTGAGAAAAATGCTTTTAACGTTTCAGCTTTTCATCAAAATTATTGGCGGTGACTCAATTCAAAGTCACTTTTGAGGCCTTTTCCCTTCTCAAACAGGATTGTCATTTTGGAAAAGGAATAGTAAAGAGATTAAACTTTTCAAATACATTGAAATTACAAAAACCAATAAAATTAACCCTATGGTACCTTTTAACGATTTTCTCGAATCTGGTAGTGCCGAAATATGCCTCATTTTGACATTATTAAGAATTATGTGTGAGAGAAGTTTATAGAGACAATAAAGTAGAAAAGTGACATCCTGTCAGTTACCTCGTTTTCTCTTTGGGCGGCAGAGCTAGTTAACTGAGTTTTTGCCAAGAATGTTCATTTTTAATGTATCATCAGTAACAACTATAACCACAGCCATCATGAAGGATCTTTCTCATGTATTCAAGCCAGTCTAATGATGTCTTCACACTGCTTAATTATTTTATGTTTTTGTTTACGGTCTGTTGCCATGGAGAAAAAAATGAATAAAAATGTCTCAAACTAAAAAGATGTCTTTGTTCATCATAACAGTATTTTGAACGTTGGAGGTCATTCATCTGATAGTTCATGACAAAAAGGTGAATAGATAAAAATAGCTGTACAACGAAAAGGCGAATGCTTAACTTCTCAGTATGAAGTAGAGGCCAATAAATCAAATTGAATCATGTTTTTCCCAAACTGGGTTAGTCAAATTGTGCATGAGTTAATGGCCCCTTTCAGACAGTCATTCAAAATTAGTGTTACACGCGGTGTATTGTGTTCTTACACCGCGTTTTACACTAATTTTGGAATGTTCGGGTAAAGACGGGACATAGCAAGTTTTAACTGTGCGCTTACACCGCATCTTACACCATGGGTCTCTCACAGAGACCATACTTTTTAAAGACGATTTTATTGTAGGATCTTAATGTCATAACCGTTGTCGAAGGTCCCGGGCTCTCAGACACACCGCACACTCCTCAAGAGAAGTTTATTGTTAAATCCCTGTTGGTACATTCTGAAGTCTTGACAGACACACCACACGCTCTTAAAGAGAAGTTTATTGTTAAATCCCTGTTGGTACATTCTGAAGTCTTGACAGACACATCACATACTCCTAAAGATAAGTTTATTGTTAAAGCCCTGTTGGTACATTCTGAAGTCTTGACAGACACACCACACGCTCTTAAAGAGAAGTTTATTGTTAAATCCCTGTTGGTACATTCTGAAGTCTTGACAGACACACCACACACTCCTAAAGATAAGTTTATTGTTAAATCCCTGTTGGTACATTCTGAAGTCTTGACAGACACACCACACACTCCTAAAGATAAGTTTATTGTTAAATCCCTGTTGGTACATTCTGAAGTCTTGACAGACACACCACACACTCCTCAAGAGAAGTTTATTGTTAAATCCCTGTTGGTACATTCTGAAGTCTGACAGACACACCACACACTCCTCAAGAGAAGTTTATTGTTAAATCCCTGTTGGTACATTCTGAAGTCTGACAAACACACCACACACTCCTCAAGAGAAGTTTATCGTTAAATCCCTGTTGGTACATTCTGAAGTCTTGACAGACACACCACACACTCCTAAAGATAAGTTTATTGTTAAATCCCTGTTGGTACATTCTGAAGTCTTGACAGACACACCACACACTCCTCAAGAGAAGTTTATTGTTAAATCCCTGTTGGTACTTTCTGAAGTCTGACAGACACACCACACACTCCTCAAGAGAAGTTTATTGTTAAATCCCTATTGGTACATTCTGAAGTCTGACAAACACACCACACACTCCTCAAGAGAAGTTTAATGTTAAATCCCTGTTGGTACATTCTGAAGTCTTGACAGACACACCACACACTCCTCAAGAGAAGTTTATCGTTAAATCACTATTGGTACATTCTGAAGTCTTGACAGACACACCACACACTCCTCAAGAGAAGTTTATTGTTAAATCCCTATTGGTACATTCTGAAGTCTTGACAGACACACCACACAGTCCTCAAGAGAAGTTTATTATTAAATCCCTATTGGTACATTCTTAAGTCTGACAGACACCACATATTTAAAGGGGATATCCTAATAAATTGCTCTTTAGGATTGTGGTGTGGATTAGACCACATGCATAGTTTGTAGCGACCTACGGAGAATGTTAATAATGTTCAAGCTTGCCCCAAAAAATCAAACATCTAAGGGGAATATTAATTTCTACGAAGTTAGAGCATTCACAGGCAAGGCGAAGTCTGTAAGCTGTAGGTTGCAAAAAGGCTAACCAGTCTTTCCTTCGTAAACCGAGTGATGTTATCGGCATTTTTACATGAGGTCACGGCCATTCCACAAGTGCCTAACTCATTTTTTAGTGTTTTGGGATGAAAATGCCCACCTTAACCGGACGCGTGTTTGTCGATTGCAGTGCAGACCAGCAAATTCAGGAACGGGGCAGCAACAGACTCCCAAACACAGGTCATCGGCTAAGGGATTTCTCATCCTATCGAACATTGCCGTGGGTGATGCAACTTCTGGACTGTGCACCCTAACCCTAACCCTAAACCTAGAATGACTCTGAACGTCACCGAAAATCCCTGGGATGTGGGTGTGTTGTTGCATCGCTCCTGAATTTGCTGGCCTGCACTGTAATCGGCCAACACGCTAACCGGACAGTCGCCATGCACCATTCAACAGTTAAATTGTTTTGTTTCGTTGACGTACCAGTTTTTAAACGAAAATCCACATCCATCAAAATCACCATTATTGACCGTTGTTAGGGGAGCGTGACCTAATTACAAAGCCAGATAGACAAAATACGGAGCTGTGCTCACTCTTCAGCTGTGGTTTTCTATGTTAAATACTACGCTTCCCTAACAACAGTTCCCTTTCTTTTCGAAGTCAATAGTTTTCGTTGATATTTAAATTAAAAAAAAAAAACAAGGCATCAAGGGAAGGGGTAGTTTGGGGGGGGGGGGTATTGGTTATTGTTTGTCTTGGTAATTTAAAATAATTTTGGGCTGGGTAGAAACAATCAGTATTGCTATATCTTCCTCGGACATAATAATCTTCACATTTGTTTTGTTTCTCTAGTAAAAGATCGTCGAAAATTCTTATCTGTTGAGTTTAATTCGCTTGGATCTGGAACATCTTTTGCATGTTAAAAAATTGGCAATCAATTGGTGAGCAATTTTAAAAAGAAAATAATTTACATGTTCGATAACTGTATCGAGAAACGAAGTGTCTTTTTAACTTGGTTATCTCCTCTC
Source organism: Onchidella celtica (assembly GCA_963931925.1). NCBI lineage: Eukaryota > Metazoa > Mollusca > Gastropoda > Systellommatophora > Onchidiidae > Onchidella > Onchidella celtica. Next base: position 25,258,555 of record OZ007575.1, on the reverse strand, counting down.
TCAAAAACCGTCACGGTAAGAAAATCTCGTCATACTCAGACGTTTCTGTCACGCTAACCAGAAACGGTCACGGTAATAAGATCTCGTCACGCTCAAACGTTTCTGTCACGCTAACCAGAAACGGTCACGGTAATAAGATCTCGTCACGCTCAAACTTTTCTGTCACGCTAACCAGAAAGGGTCACTGTAATAAGATCTGGCTCGGGGAATCACAACGAATCTTTTTCAAAAATTTTTCGCTTGGTGATGAATGCTGGAACGTGACTGAGAGAGAGCTAGACTGTGATCATTACAATGCTTGTGATGAAATAAGCAAGAGAGAGTCCGCGTTGCCGCACTGCCTCATTTGCATACACTAATGGTGTCAACCAAATACTAATGGTGTCGAACTTTGCTGGAGCCAACGGAATTTTTTTTCGAAAGGAAGTGTATATCCGTACCACATGTTGTATTGATATGGACAGTGTATATCCGTACAACATGTTTACCAAAAAGCGCGACTGATGAAGGTTTGCTGAAACAAAATTTGGTATGGTGTTCACGAATTTAAAATGACAACACATGGAATAGTCAGATGGACCTAGCCAGGGGACGTGATGGCCTAGTCAGTTTGTATCAATGGGCGGTAGTCAGATTGACTAATCAGGCGAAAAGAGTTTGGGGTAGCCATTGGTGATGGACGTACACTCAAGTATGGCGCAGATCACGCAAACTCCGAGCAGAAGTCGGATTATTTAGCTACTAAGCCGATTCATATTTTTAAAAACTATGCAAATTAACAAGGTCAGTAATATAGTATTCCGGTGTGTGTTCTACGTCATCGAATTGTGTGCGTTGTACGGATAGGCACATGTTGTTCGGATATGGGCTTCCTCTTCGAAAAATGTTCCACAACGCGAGAGGTGTGTCCTATATATTTTGGTGTGACCTGTTTATTTTCTCGTGACATGATTGTAACTGTTTGACCTAGATAGCTAATTTATCTGGAAATTCCGTTCTATTGAATGAAAGGTGGGTTGTTATGTTTTGAAAACAGAACTTTGACTTTTATCTTTGAAAAATAACAATAATATTTTTATCTTACCTTTAATCGGAATAAATCTATTTAAGAATAACACATGACCATTTCGTCCTGCCATAGGACTCGTCAGAGCGTTTGGCATAAAACGCTTATGGCCAATAATAATCCTTTAGTATTTTTTATATTTTTTAAATATTTTTTTTATATACTAGCTGAGTTACCCGGCCCTGCCCGGGAGAAATATCTTTATCTAGAAAACAACACGCACAATCGACACACACGATTATGTAGATCTAGGTAGAAAACAACTCACAACTGGCACAGTAACATCCGCATGCCCGTGCATAAGGCAGACAGCACAGAAACTCATGCCTTCAAACTTTGAAACGCAACCGGAAGTTTAAAGTCGAAACAAAACAAAGGCAGGAGGGAGGCTATCATTGTTGAGGAGAAAGCATTATTCGATATTTTTAGGCCTATTTTCATTTATTACAAAATTACGATACTTCGCTTTCATGTCAAAGGAATGGACATAGTAGCAAAAAGAACTATCTTTCACATGTATTTTTTTCAGGTCTTGGCATTTCTTCCTCGCAGCAGTGAATTTTTTTCCTTGCTGTTTTTTTATATAGATAAAGAATAGATAAAGAATATATAATATAAATATAAAATATTATATAGATAACAAAATAAATATGGAAAATAGAAAAATGAGCATTATTGCTTTTGTGTTTTTATCAGTTTTTTTAGTTGTTTTATTTCAGCATCCAGTTGATTATATTGATCTTCAATTTCTTTCAACCGTGTAATTTCATTTTATATTTTATTTTTTTGTTTGTTTAGTCGGTCCTTTATTGTACCACATTTTTTTTTCTTGCTAATTCTAATCTTTAAAGGTAAAGTTTTAGTAGATATGTCCGTTGTGTTTTGAACAGACGGTAAAAATGAATCAACAATGCTCATGTTTATCCACTTCCATAGGAACAGGATTATTCAAAGCCATTTTAATTTTTTTTTTTGAGTGAGCTTCCTCTTGGGCTGTCTTATATAATTAATGTGTTTTTTACAAAGATTAAATTAATGGCACGTTTGGATTGGCTAGAATTTGTCGCATTGCGCACACTTGGAATTTCAAATGGAATGAATCACCATAAACAGCGCCGGGTGTTTTCAATAGCTGAATAGTGAATGCGATGAATAGTGAATGCATTGCCTAAGTAGAAAACTTGAAAAATATTGAAGGAAGGCTAACGCAGTAAAACTTAATAATTCTTCCTTTGAAATGTGCAATCAATAACAAACGAATGCAGCATGTGTGAATCAAATCAATAATCAATAGGAGTCTGATAAACTTTTTTTTACTTTTTTATTTTTTGGTAAACCCTGTTTTTTTTTAGGTGTTTTTACTCTAATAAAGATCGAATTTTTTATATTTTTTGAATGTGGCTTAGAGATGCCATTAATGTAAACTACTGTAAAGTTCAAACTTTAGTTTGGGGGGGGGGGGGCGAGCACATTAAAAAAATTGGGTTGAGGGTGGGGGGCGGGGGCTGGAACAAGGGCTTGAACCTACAAATTTAACATTCGGCCTGGTTTTTTTTCATTCATACTTCAAAACAAAACACAAAGAAGATATAGTTTTACAGGAACCATTGTTGATTTATATTTAATATTTAAAAAAAACCAGAAGATACAGTTAACAGAAACCGTCACTGATTTGTATTTAATACCAAAACACACAGAAGACACAGTTTTACAGGAACCATTGTTGATTTTTATTTAATATAAAAAAACAAGAGGATATAATATTAAAGGAAATAGTGTTGGTTTGTATTTAATCTCAAAACACAAAGAAGGTACAGTTTGACAGGAACCATTGTTGATTTGTATTTAATATCAAAACACAAAAAAAGATACACTTTGACATGAACCATTGTTGATTTGTATTTAATATCAAAACACAAAAAAGATACAATTTGACAGGAACCATTGTTGATTTGTATTTAATATCAAAACACGAAAAAGATACAGTTTTACAGAGACCATTGTTGATTTGTATTTAATATCAAAACACGAAAAAGATACAGTTTTACAGAGACCATTGTTGATTTGTATTTAATATCAAAACACAAAAAAGATACAGTTTTACAGGAACCATTTGTTGATTAGTATTTACTATCAAAACACAAAGAAGATACAGTTTTACAGAGACAATTGTGGATTCGTATTTAATATCAAAGCACAAAGAGGATACAGTTTTACAGGGACCATGGTTGATTTGTATTTAATATAAAAAAAAACACCAGAAGATACAGTTTTACAGTTACCATTGTTGATTTGTATTTACTATCAAAACACACAGAAGATACAGTTTTACGGGGACCATTGTTGATTTGTATTTAATACCAAAACACAAAAAAGATACGGTTTCACATGGACCTTTGTTGATTTGTATTTAATATCAAGACATAAAAAAGATATAGCTTTACCGGAATCATTGTTGATTTGTATTTAATCTCAAAACACAAAGAAGATACAGTTTTACGGGAACCATTGTTGATTTGTATACATATGTATCAAACACAATGAAGACACAGTTTTACAGTTACCAATGTTGATTTGTATTTAATATCAAAACACAAAGAAGATACAGTTTGACAGTAAACAGTGTTGATTTGTATATAACATCAAAACACAAAAAAGACACACTTTTAGTGGAAGGAAATCATTGCTAATTAAATTTGCCGTTCATATAAACAGACAAAGAAGATATACCTTTAAAGGAAGCACGCCATTTCTAATTTGCATTAGATATCAAAACACATAGAAGCTACAGTGTTAACAGAAGTACATCATTGTTTCACGTTTCACTTAGGCATTGTCCATCCACTGCAGGATGTAACCCTCCGATAATGACTTCTATTCCTTTCTGTCTGATATCTTACTCATCCATTTTCTTCCACCTTTCTTTTTAATATCATCCTGTCATTTTCTTCCAGGTCGTCCTCGCTTTCTTTTTCCTTCCGTGGTTCCCATTCAGTGCAGTGTTTTGTCCATCTATTGCCATTCATCCTTTCCACATCCGGCTCAATTTCACTTTGTTGTAGCATGAATTTTACTATGTCCATTAGCCTTGCTGGCGTATTTCAGATTGGCGAATTTTATCTTGTAGTCTGATGTTAAGCATTCTTTTTTCCATTGTCCTCTAGGTAGTTCTCAAATTGTTCCTAAATTGTTTTGTAGTCCACCATGTTTGGCAACCATAGGTATTAACATTATTAAACATCAAAACACAAAGAAGAGAGATACAGTTTGAAAGGAAATACTTCATTGTTAATGTGTACTTAATATCAAAGCACAAACAAAGACACAATTTTAAAGTAATCATTGTTAATTAGTAATTAATATCAAGACAGTATGAAGATACAGTTTCAAAGGAATTATATCATTGTTCATTTGTATTTCATACCAAAACACAAAGAAGATACGGTCTTGAAGGAACCGCATAATTGTTAACACGGAATTAAAATCAAAAGTACAAAGAAAATACATTTTCAAAGGACGTGCACCATTGTCAGTTTGTACTAAATATCGAAACAATAGCGGGCGCAATTTTTAAGGAAGGACATCATTGTTAATTGTTTTGTTTTTTTTTGTATTTAACATCAAAATACAAAGAAAACAAAGTTTTCAAGGAACCACGTCATTGTTAATTTGTATTCAACATCAAAACACAAAGAAGATACAGTTGTTAAGAAAGTCATCATTGTTAATCTGTATTATCAAAACAATGTTATTTGTTTATCTCTTTATTTTAGGAGGTTCACTGCCCTTGGCATTTACATGTACAATTTCACTTTACTTGGTTTAATTTTTCTCATTGTGGTAGGGTCTCGTGTTTTAGAATTTGGCCCGGGCAGCGGCCTGTTCAGCCTGATCTTTTCAATTTTTAACTGCCAAGGTATCCAATTTGTCGTCCTTGTCCGAGAAGACTAGGTGCTCGATCCCTTACCTGCCATAAAATCAGGGACAGGCAAATATGAGAAAACCCCAGCTTCCAACATGCCTGCACGGACCGGGATTCGAACCCGGTACCTTCGGCATGAGAGTCGAGCACCTTGCCTCTAGTAAGATATTGTTAGTTTTAAAGGAAGTACATCACTGTTCATTTCTGTTTAGGTACACCATTGTTAATCTGAATTTGATATATACAAACACGAAGAAGGTACGATTATAAAGGAAATATTTCACTGTTAATTTAAAAAAAAATGTGTATTTAACATCAAAAATATACCATGTAATATTAAAACACATAGAACTTACACTTTTAAAAGAATCACATTTAATGTTAATTCGTACGCAAAATCAAAACACCAAGAAGAAATAATAGATTTAAAAGAAGTTTTGATCTGTAGAAGATCAATGGTCACAAACTCTTTTAATTGCGTAAGGGAATCAAGGAATCCAAAAATCTGTTGAAAAAACACGGCTTCTGGAGGATGTGTTCAGGGGGAGCGCCCCCTCCCCCTCCCACCCAACTGCTCCCCTGCTAGCTCCGACCCTGGGACGAACAGTTTCAAAATATCCGCCATTGCAAACAAATCCCCAAGTTCTAAATTGTCTTCCACTTTTTTTTTTTTTTTTGTCTTTTGTCCGTCTGTCTTTCTGTATTTCTTTTTTAAATTGAAAATTGAAATTATCCAAGACGTGTTAGTAAACAATAGTTAGACCTGCTAATAATCTTGGCAAACTGTCCGTTAATGTAGAATTAATCGCTCTTGATAGTTGACAATGATGAAAATAGACCATGTAGTACTTCGGGCAAAATCTCGATTAGGTCTTGGGTATTACAGATAGAGTGACACACAGACAGGCAGTACGTAAGCACTTCCTATTTCAAGTATTATTGTGCTTTATGCAGATTTGTGAGGTGACATAAAAATCATTTACAAAAAGCACTTTAATTAAGTACACATCTGAGAATAAGCGTGGAATTGAAATGTAGATAATTCCGTGGAAACTCACTGCAACATGTAGAACTCAATGGAAAAAAGAATAATGACATACAAAGTTTTTTTGTTTTTTTTTTGTTTTTTTATTTTTTTCCTGTGAGTGCAAGTGTCTCATCCGTATTGCCAATATTGCCACTGGTTATATGAAAAAGTTTTAGTCTATTTGAATTCATTGTTTATTTCTTTGACACCAAATTGAGCAGGAATAATTTTCCACTGTTGTTGTCCTCTATTCAACACTTTTGACTTCACTTTCTGTATATTAGCATGTCCGAGAACGGAACAAAATTCTTTGAGAGTGCGTTGGTTGAACCTTATCGAGCCTGAATGTCCGGGACACAAAATCATGTCAAGAATACACGATAAGTATGAATGATTATATAACCTAGTGCTGTATGACTAAGAGCGTCTACGTGTGTGAAACTGAAAGTTTATATGGATGAGAGTGCGTGTTTTAGTATGAGATTTGGAAAGTGTTTGCATGAATCATTGATGCAATGTACAGCACATTGAGTAATAATTTTATTAAAAATGCGCTATAGAAATTCTATTTATTATTATTATTATTATAATTCTCCCTCCGTCTCAAATGTTCTGTTGTGCTGATGGAGTGACCAAACTGTTATGAATTCCCGGCTTTGAGTTTGAGTTTAGGTGTTACGCCGCGTTGCCACGGTAACTGCCACTTTACGCCCTTCACGAACTGTTTGCTACACTTTCTTTATTTGTGTTTCGTATTCAGGGCAGCTAAGTTTAAGATAGGATTAAATATGAATTCCCACATCAGAGTTGACCTCCTTCCACTTGAAAATACGACGAGTCTCGGCTTGTCTGTAAAAAAAAAACCCAGTGATAACACAATCGTAGCATATTTGATTCAGGTTGGAGTGTAAAATTGTGACCTTCCTCTCTAATCAAACAGATTACCCCAAAGTCAAGCAATGAAGACTTAGACATGTTTAAGAAATGAGCTTTACCTCGTGTTAAATAGTTAGCCGACATTTCCCCTTGTGGTGGAGAAGGTAGACGTCCCATGTTTAAATGCCTCCCATTTCTTCCGAATGATGGGTAGGAGTTGAATGATGGGATTGAGCACAGAATGGATGGGGCCAAGGATGACAGTGCACCAGGCGATGGCATCAGAACCGATTTCTTGTCCACTCAATGACAGCCATCCCAGCACCCCTATGGACATCCAACACAGAATGTTAGTTATTGCCATCCAGGTCAGTTGCCTAGCATCAGAGATATTTTCTCGTCCACTACAACCCTGGGCTGATGTTTCCATTCTCTCAGTAGAATTGGCTCTGTATATTAGAAGTTGACCACCAGCTATGCCCAAGGAAATGATCAAATTGAAGACTACAAAAACTGCCAGAGAATAGTGACTTCCACCAGATCTCTGTGTTGTGAGTGGTAACTCCAAGCACATTCCATTGGCAGAGTAGATTTTCCAGTGTTTAAAGGTCGGTACGACGGGCAGGACAGCAAGCCAGAAGCAAGTGATCCAGATCGCTATGCAACATATGGTAATTGCTGCCACTTTAGAATCTTTACCTTCGCCTGAAGAAAGCCTTACACTTCTGTATCCATGAATGGTCATCAGACAAATGAACAAGAGCGATGTTTCAATAGAGACAGTAGCCAGAACTCCTGCAGTTTGGCATAACTCGCTGTGTCTCCACCAGTATTCGTTTAGTACATATGTATCTGTGTAGTAAACATCAGCACCCACAATAATGAACATGTACACTCCCATCAACATGTTAGATATAGCCAGATTGGACCTCAATATCTTGACTGTTTCTGTTGCGTTCATTTCACTGGCCATACATCTGCATACAAGCAGCATGACATTACCGACAAGGGAAACTATTGCCATAGACCACATAAGACCTCGCAGGAGTTGTCTCCTCACCAGGTGGGTGCAGGAAGAGATGGCGTCTTGGGTGGCATGACAGGTATGTTCTGGAATCTGTGACCCTCTCACCCGTGGACAGCATACCTGGTAATTGTCTGTGTACAGACTGTTTTGGATTTTAAGGTTCCCAAGAGCACCAGACTGGAATGTTTCAATCCTTGTCTGTCGCAGATCCAGTTCGCGAAGAGCAAAGTCTTCTGGGAAGGAAATCTTATTTAAATTGTTTAAGGACGTTTGGCTCAGGTTCAGATACTGTAGAGTTCTGATACCAAGAAAAAATGATCCACTTAAGCTGGTGATGCTGGTATGGGAAAGATCCAGACTTCCAAGTTGCGAAGACTTGGAAACAGGGTGCAAACCACCTTCATGAATTATGGACAAGTGTTTATTGTGAGATAGATCTAGATATTGTAGATTTGTCATGTAAATGAACATGCTGTGTCTTGTGACTTCTGTGATAAGATTGTAGCTCAGTTCCACCCAGTGAACGGTAGCCAGGCCAGCAGTATCTTGGGCAAAGTGACCCAGTGTATCCTTCAAACTGCAGTACGAAAGCCGTAAGTATACCAAGTGAAGGAAATTACTGCGTTCTTGATGAGAAAATTCTGAAGAAAGGTCAACACCGGAAAGGTCAAGATAACGTGTTTCCGGATCAATGAAGGCTAAACTTTGCAGAGGCTGGGAAGTGTTAAAGTCAGTCACAATGACAGATCCTCCAGAACAGAAGAAACCTGGCATGCAAGTAACATCACAAGACAACTCATCATCACCCGATGGGCAGTCAGAATGGCCGTCACAAACTAGGTCAGGATGGACGCAGACCGAACTATTCCAACAGGCAAAGTTGCCAGAACAGTTGTGATGCTCAATGTACATCTCATCCTCTCCCAATGCACAGTCTGGATTACCGTCTTGAAGATAATGAAGAGGAATACAATATGAGTCTGGACATTTGACGTAGCCTTCGGGACACTCGAAATCCGTGCAGTCAACATCCCTTCCATTTAGGTTGCTGAAACTATGACCATATCTGTCTTTGATGTATGCACATATAGGATACCAACGATACATGAAATCAGCTTTTAGTTTCCCAAGTGTTTCATCCAAATGTCCCTCTGGGCCTTTACAGTCTATTACACCATCATTCAGTTGTGAATGGGAAACACACTGTGTTCTGTTGCAAATGAAAGCGCATTCAACTATTTGTAGTGTCCAATCTGGGTCAGGCCCGATTTCATCATTTACATATTTGTAATTATCAAATTCATAGCCAGGCCAGCACAGACGACAGTCAACATCCCTATCATTAAACCAGTTTGCAAGAATACAAGTCCCGTCACAACAGCGACGCCCAATGCATCCCTGACAGTCGTCCTCGTCACTGCCATCTGGACAGTCTCTGTATAGATCACAGCGTGCCTCCAGAGGTATGCATTGGCCAGTGGGACATGTAAATTCCCGCTGCGGATCACACAGTCTGTATTGACATATCTGCTCATCTTGGCCATTCTCACAGTCCTCAACGTAATCACATACATTGATGTAGGTAAGTTGCTGGACCTGATTTCCTCCATCACAAGTGAACAAGGGCATGTTCCATCCTTGCTTTTGTTGCAGCATTTTCAAATGTGAGCTGTCTCGTATGGCGGCGGACACAGACATAATTTTCTCATCAATCTGGACAAAATCACCACGGTTAAAAGCTGAGATAAAACTGCTGGTATTGGTTGGAGCTGGTATGAAAAACTGGCCTCTTTCGCCCAAAGGGTAATCAAGAGACAGTTCACACAAAACCTGATCAGTCTTGGCAATACCACAACCTAATCTGGCGTAAGGGAAAATGTCGGAAACATCAATTATATAGAGGTTATGGCATTCCCCATTAAGCGTTATTCCAAAAGCGTAATGGGTCCACGCAGACACGCTGAGAGGTCGTTTATTCACCCATCGAATATCTCTGCCCAATGTATCTTTGTCTTTGAATAAACCAATGTATATTTCCCTGATTCGGCTTAGTGTCCAACTTTTAAAGAAGGAATATAAAAACCTATACTCAGGCAACGTTTCCAACACAGGCAGCTGAGCTTTTCTCATCATACACCACTGTGAAGCTTCCAGCCAAGTCACTTTTGTCTCTAACTGATACAGTTCGTAACAGCTGTTTTCAAATCTGTCACTCACTAACAGGCGCTGGTGTAAATGTTGGTCTCGACACCGCTTGCAAATGGCCATGGGAAAATATGGGTTTTCAAGCAGATCCTCGTGTGATGGTACCATAACCTTATGTCTGATTGCTGCAACATTTCTCCTCTCCACAGCTGTCCCAAACCCGACAATGGCCACAAAGATCCGGACAACGCAATGTTGATGGAATTGTCTACTCTGTCTAGTTCCGATGTCTAGCACCAAGTCAGTGGAAATGTCGTCTACCATCACCATTATCACAAGGTGTATCGCTTTTTCTCTGTGCTTGGGTAAAGAATCAAATGGCTGCAGGAGAAACTCAAGATTATTGTTACTTTTATTTCCAAGATCGCCAGGACTATCGTCAGACATTGTTATATCCGACATGAGACTCTGAAATTCTCGCCAATCTTGATACTCTTGATAGGAGATTTGCTTTAGCGGAACCAAATTAGTATTGACGGTCAAAGCCACTTGTAATCTGCCCACTGGTTCTTCTGGGTCGGGGAGAAACAGGTCCACGAGTTCTTGGAAGAATAGCATTTGTGTACGAAGTCCTTGAGAAGCAAGAAGGATATTTTCCCTGCCATCTGCGATAAGCAAAAGGTTTATGTCGTGTTGTTGACATTCCTCAGATTCTAATGGAAAAGATCTGATCCGCTGACCAAACCCGCCAAGTACACAGTGCAAAACTACAAGGAGCCAAAAGCCATTGCGATATCTGACTCGTGTAGAGACAACCATGGTTTCTTCAACACATCTGATCCAATCTATAGATGCAACAATACAAAATCACTGAACAAATGGTATCTATCTATCTATCCATCTGTCTGTCCGTCTGTTTATCTGTCTGTTTGTCTGTCTGTCTGTCCGTCCGTCCGGCTATCTATATGTTTGTCTGTCCGTCCGTCTGTCTGTCTGTCTGTCTGTCCATCTATCTATCCATCTATTTATCTATCTATCTGTCTGTCTGTCTGTCTGTCTGTCCATCTATCTATCTATGTATCTATCTATCTATCTATCTATCTATCTATCTAGACATAATAGTGAAAAGGGTGCGTGGTATCTAGGTTAGGCGCCCTACTCTGGCCAGATACCTCCGTCTTCAGCTTATTTTGCTAGAGCAGAGTTTGCTCATGCTCGGCGAGATGGCTCGGCCACATTTGTTTCACTGCAGAAAACCGTAGATTTTATTAAAAGAACAAATCTGCAGATTTAGATTGGTGAACGAAAGAAGAAGAAGATCTATCTATCTATCTATCTATCTATCTATCTATCTATCTGTCTCTCTGTCTGTCTGTCTGTCCATCTATCTATCTATCTATCTATCTATCTATCTATCTATCTATCTATCTATCTATCTATCTAACTGTCTGTCTGTCTGTCTCTCTGTCTGTCTGTGTGACTGTCCATCTATCTATCTATCTATCTATCTAATAGATACAGAGTTGATATATCTGTCTGTCTCTCTGTCTGTCTGTCTGTCCATCCGTCGGTCTGTCCGTCCATCCGTCGGTCCGTCTGTCTGTCTGTCTGTCTGTCTGTCTGTCTGTCTGTCTATCTATCTATCTATCTATCTATCTATCTGTCTGTCTGTCTGTCTGTCTGTCTATCTATCTATAATTATGGCAATATATTCTGGATACAACACCACACTGCGTTAACTGTGTCGGCAGTTCAAAGAATCCCACAGTGCTGACAGAAAACCTACACTAATTGTTTAATCTCCATCTGCAAAACTGCAGATTTCAGCATTGACATCCGTCCTAAGTTTGCACTTATAAATCTTACCTTGTGATGTAAAATCTAAATACAGAAACCACACACAAATAACAGATGTATTGTGGTTGTAGTCTGGAGGTTGCAGCGGTGTTCATACAGTGGAGAAAGTCTATTCTGTGAAGTGCCTAGTAAAGTGGCGGAATTATGATGAGAGCACTCGTAACATCGGAACAGAACGAAATCCCAACAACATCAGATGTGGATGTCACCGTAGACGTATTTGCCACTGGAATATCAACATGGTGAAAACATGAAGGGCTGTCAAAGCACTGGCCTTTGAAATAGACCAAAGTTATGGATTATTCAAGAACATGAGCTGGTGGCTTTGGTTTTGATATACGCGCAATCGTTTGTGTTCCACTCAGCAACGTTCGACAAAAATGGTCGATCTGTAGATAGGAATTAGTGAATTAAAAGCCATGCATACATGATTGATCTCTGGCAAAGATAAGGTTGTCAATAACAGAGGCAGTGTGATATCTTGGAATATCCCTCCATAATAATAATAATAATAATAATAATAATGGACGGCATCTATACAAAAAAAATGTAAGAAAACCCCTTTGTTCCCTATGGACTCAAAAACTACAGGACGTATTGAACTGAAATTTGGCACACACAATTGTACGATACTGACCAGTGTTCCTATGTACATAGGCTTATGGGATTCGTGAGTTATTCCAATAATGCGATAAGAATGGAACAGTAAATTTGCGAGAGCGTTTGATCCGAATTGTACGTTCGTTAACCTATGACCTCTTTCTTTGTTAATCGCTTTTCCACTTCCGGCCCCGGAATTCGATTCATAATCACAGTAGTGTCTGTGAGAGCTAGATCTAGCATGCACTGATGCAGCATGCCCCCTAAAAAACGTACTATCGGTAGGCCTACAAGTCTCAAATCGCTGTAGTTTTTTTTTTATTGGAAATTTATTGTTTCGCCATCATTCAGATCTATTTCGAGTCATGGTTCGCCATTTTGAGGTTTCGTTATCATTACCTGCGATGTGTTCACTATCAAACACACTAACCCGTGCGCAAATCATGCAGTTGTACGGGATGCGCAGGGTGTCAACTCACAAAGGCAGAGCAGTAAGACTTATTTAAAAACAAACAAAAATAAAATAAACAAATAGGAACAGGCCAGATGAAGCAGGTCCATAATAACCACCCAGAACTGAAACCAATATTCAAACCGATTTATCCCCGGCAGGGCCGGGACCTCAACTAGTTTATATAATAATAATAATAATAATAATAATGAAGATCATTTATATAGCGCCCAATCCAAACCGTTTGCTCTGGGCGCTTTACAGAAAGTCGTGTTCACTCCATCTGCAACTCACTCTCTCTCTCTCACTCTCTCTCTCACCCTCCCTCTCTGCTTTCCAACATTGTATACACAGATACACACACATAACATACTATAATTCGGAAATTAAACGATAAAACAGCAAAATTAAAGTGAAATGAGAAAATAAATGGATTGGGAATGAGACTTCACAACTGAACGTGTTTTTTAAAAAGGTGGGTTTTTAGACCAGTTTTGAATTTTGACCCGGTAGATGCTTCCCGCAATGATTTTTGGCAGTGAGTTCCAGATGTGCGGGGCACAGTGTGTAAATGCTCTGCCTCCTAGTTTCTTTGACTTGCAGTTAAAAATCTTAAGAAGGCCCTGATCGCTTGATCTTAAAGAACGAGGTGGTGGGCAGGGCTCTACCAGAGTGGAAAGGTAAGGTGGTGCAGTTTTGTTTATGCACTTGTAACACAGAACTGCTATTTTGTACTGGATTCGCAACTTAACTGGTAACCATTGCAGTTTAATAAGCATGGGAGTAATGTGTTCACTCTTTTTCTTCTTTAAGACAATTCTGGCAGCTTGGTTTTGAAATCGTTGCAGTCTGTTTAAAGTTTCATTGGGTAAGTTCCCAAGAAGGGAATTGCAGTAATCTAAGCGAGAAAATATAAACGATGAGATCAAGACCCTAAGAGAGTCTTCGCTTAGAAAAGATGACATTTGACCTACTCTGCGCATCTCACAGTAGATGGTTCTACACAAATTATGAACATGGAAATGCATGGAGAGCTTTGAGTCAAAATATACCCCCAAAATTCTAGCCTTTTCTGAAAAAGATATGTTCTCATTCCCAATGCATATATTATCTACATCACTCGGATTCCATCCTCTCTTTGTGTTACACAGTATCACCTCAGTCTTATCTTCATTCATCTTTAGCTTGTTAGATTCCATCCAGTTTTTCACATCATCAATGCAACACTCTATAGAAGTAACTAGTTTCTTGATGTCACAAGGTGGAACAGACATATACAGCTGGGTGTCGTCAGCGTACATATGATATTTCACGTTATGCTTTCTTATGATTGAACCAAGTGGCTGTGTATACAGCGTGTACAAAAGAGGACCCAATACAGATCCTTGGGGCACACCAAAATGTAGTTTGAAAGATGTTGACATATTTCTATCTACAAGAACTGATTGAGTACGGTCACATAGATATGACTTGAACCATTTGAGAACAGTCCCAGATAAACCAAATGTCTTATCTAGCCTCTCAATGAGGATAGAATGGTCAATAGTATCAAAAGCTGCACTAAGGTCAAGGAGGGCCAAGATGGCAACCATCCCTCCATCAGCAGCACACAAGAGATCGTTTTGAACTTTGAGAAGGGCAGTCTCTGTGTTATGGAATTCTCTGTAGGCAGATTGATACACTTCATTTAAATTATTTTGGCTCAGGTGGTTCTTCAATTCACCAAGAACTACTTTTTCTAAAATTTTTGATACAAATGGAAGATTTGACACGGGCCTGAAATTCTTCAATTCTTCTGGGGACAAATTGTTCTTCTTCAAAAGGGGTGTGACGATTGCTTGTTTAAAAGGTGATGGGACTGTTCCTGACTGGAGCGATTCGTTAATAATAACTGTAACAATCTCAGCAAAACTATCTATGTTGTCAATTAACACAGGTGTTGGAATGGGGTCCAGGCAGCATGACTTAGGTGGGGAGAACTTTATAATTGACTTAACAGTTTCCACTGAAACAGTGTCAAAATGTGACATTTCAGTGCCAGCAAATGATTCAAATTTGGGTGGTGGTGAGGAAGACAAATCAAGTTTTGATCGTATTGCTGAGATCTTCTCACTAAAATACTTGCCAAAACTGTCAGCTACCTCACTTTGTGGGATATACTGAGGAAATGCGCTTGATTTTGCTGTACCACAAAGAAATTTACTTAATCGAAATAAGTTCCTCGTTGAAGCACAATCTGATATCATGTGATTAAAAAATTCGTTTTTAGCAGCACAGATCAGTTCTTTCACTCTATGATGCATCTGTTTGTATATTTATCTGTGTACTGTTAGTTTTGTCACTCTCCACTTCCTCTCTGCCTGTCGTCGTTCAGCCTTGGCCGCTTTGATGTCTAGCGTCATCCATGGTGCTGAGGGTCGGTCTGAAACAGTCCTAGGCGAAGAGGGGCGTGTCAATCTAGCAGCTCGCGCATATGAACATTATAACGTTCGACTTTGTTTGGACTTTGTAGTATGGACGGACTGAGCTTTTCCAAGTCTGCATGAAACTGACATTGGTTCATGTTTTTTTACATTTCTGCCGGTTATAGTATGTTTACGCGGTCCCGGTTTTTCAATGTCTAGCTCTAACGTGATGACATAATGGTCGCTGATGGCTTTGTCCGCTACCTGGAGATTTTTTATTGAAACAGTGTTCTCATCAATAACAATCCAGTCTAGAATGTGATTCTTGTCATGGGTGGGGCTGTTGATGATTTGTATAATTCCTCTAGTGGCTAGGATGTTTTTCATAGCCATTGCGTTCTGGTCGCTTTCCGAATCAAAGTGAATGTTGAAGTCTCCCAAAACGATAAGTCGATGCTTTCTGCCCATGTATGCGTCAATTAGGTCTTGAATTTCCTCAATAAAGTTTTTGGTGGTAAATTTGTTCATTTGTTAAAATGCTCTATGCGCTTTACAGAAGCAACATATCAACCACAGAGCAGAATGGAGCGCCTGCGAAGCGCTCAACACACTAAACTGCTTCTTTCTCTCTCCCTGTCTCGCTCACTCTCTCTCTCTCTCTCTCTCTGCCTCTCTCTATCTCAAAACAAATTGTAACGCAGCCTGTTAGACGCAGTTCACAACTCACAACAGTTCACAAGTCACATAATATTTGAATATTCATTCATAATAATACATTAATAATGAATAAAAAATTTTGTTGTTGCTGGATATGGATAAATTTTGATCTATTAATTTCAATTTTGCTCGGGCAGCGGCCTGTTCGGCCTGCTCTTTACGATTTCCAAGTACCAAGGTATCTTTAACGTGCACACGGGCCCTCCCAATTTTTCGTCCTTATCCGAGAAGACCAGGTATCGATCCTACCCCCCAATATGATCAGGGACTTGAAAATATGAGAAAAATCCCAATTTCCAACATGCCTGCACTGCCCGGGTATTGAACCTGGGACCCTTGGCATGAGAGGCGAGCACCTTGCCTCTAGACCACCTTGTCCGCCATGCTATGTTAACACCCCCCCCCCCCACCGTGGATATTCTAGGATAAAAACACTTTCAGTTGTGAAGTCTCATTCCCAATCCATTGATTTTCTCAATTGACTTTAATTTTGCTGTTTTATCGTTTAATTTCTGTCTTATAGTATGTTATGTGTGTGTATCTGTGTATACAATGTATGTCCACCAGAGAGAGGGAGTGAGAGAGAGAGAGAGAGAGAGTGAGTTGCAGATGGAGAGAACACGACTTTCTGTAACGCGCCTAGAGCAAATTTGTTTGGATTGGGCGCTATATAAATGATCTTCATTATTATTATTATTACTATTATTATATTTCTCATGTTTTTGAATCTGTACCGCCTGCACGCTGACCAAAGCTCTCGAGAGTAAAATCAGAACCTGAGAGATACACTGCTTACGATGAGTCCTCAAGAAGTCCAGGGGCGACAGGATCAGAAATAAAAAGATCAGAGAAGTGATGGGAACAACACCAGTCCACCGGCACATAAAACAACAGAGGATAAAAATGGTTTAAGATAAGATAAGATAAGATAAATTCTATTCGTCCTTGTACAAGTAAATTTGTTTTGATCATTGAATACATAACAATACAGTTACAGAAATTGTGATATATAGCGCGCGCGCACACGCACACGCACACACACACTAATAAATAAACAAAATTAACAGTGAGCACAATATGCTTCCGTTACTAAAACACATTGACCTGACACTCAAGACACAATTCAGCTGCACCTTTTTGCGAATGTCGATCTACCAGCCAGTCCCTTGTTCACACAACATGCGATTCTCTGGATACTATGTCAGAGGAAGACCAAGGAAGATCTGGACCACTGGCGTCGATGAAGCTCTACCGACCCACGGC
This sequence comes from Onchidella celtica, assembly GCA_963931925.1. Lineage (NCBI taxonomy): Eukaryota > Metazoa > Mollusca > Gastropoda > Systellommatophora > Onchidiidae > Onchidella > Onchidella celtica. The sequence continues at coordinate 25,241,199 of OZ007575.1, read as the reverse complement.
ATTACGCCAAGACAAGCTTCCCAGCTGGCTGCAAACTGAAAACTCTTCTTGCAAAGCCCTCGAGGGTGCAAGCAGAAAGAAAAACAAAACATGAATCCACGATGATACAGAAATGAAGTCATCAGAAACAACACAGGGGACTGTGCCATGGTTAGGAGACATAGAAAAAACGAAGACTGAAGTGGTTTGGTCACCTCATGAGGCTTCTGAACTAACAACCAGCACACAGAGCTTATAACATGAAGAGGCATGGTTCCAGAGGGAAGAGGCGTCCCAGAAAAAGATGGATAGAAGGTGTCAAAGAAACAACTAAAAGAACCAATCTAACCATGGCAGACACTACCCATCAGGCTTATATCCAAAAGCTGCATCTCCCCTTGACGCTTGACGGCGCAAAAGGAAAAGAAAAAAGAGGAAGGATGGTGGTTGCTGTTGGGGGGACATAGCTTTTTTTTCATAGAAAACTCTAGCTGGACAGTGAACACAACTCAGTATTTTCTCTATTTGATTTTTTAATTAGGCCACGGTCCCCTAACCATGTGTAATTGAATGCAAATTAACAATGATGCACTTCCTTTGAAAAAACGGTATCCCCTTTGTCTTTATAAACTAATTACTCTGAGATAGAGAGATAGAGAGAGTGAGAGACAAAGAGAGAGGGTGAGAGAAAGAAAGAGAGAGAGGGTGAGAGAGATACAAATCGAGAGAACGAGACTTTCTGTAAAGCGCCTAGAGGAAACTCGTTTGGATTAGGCCCTATATAAATGATCTTCATTATTATTATTATTATTATTACAAATTAACAATAATGTGCTTCCTTTAAAACTGAATCTTGATATTGTTTTATATTTAAGACAAATTGACAATAATTTACTACCTTTAAAAGTGTATGTTCTTTGGGTTTTTACATTTAATACAAGTCAACAAACGATATATATATCGGGGGGGGGGGGCGCAGGCGGTAACGAAAAACGTTTGATGAAAACGGGGAATGGGGGGGGGGGGGGCTCAAAGATTGCTGAAACTCCAGCGTACGTAGTTTATCGATAGCCCCTAACGAGGTTATTAATTAAAGACATTTACGTAAAAATGTCCTAGCCCTGGATTAGGAATTCATTCCTGCTATTATCCAATGTTTAGACAAGATTAGATTGGTTCAGCAGTTCTGTCTCCAAATGTTCAATATTTGTAATGGCCATTATGTGTGTTTTGTTTGATTGCTTTGGATGGATTCTGAAATGTCAAGATAGGGACGAGACACAGAGTCAACACAGCCAGTGCTGGATTAACTATCAAGCAGAATAAGCACTTGCTTTGGGCATCAAGGGAAGGGGGCATCACAGAAATTTTTCATTACAGGATTTACCATGGAGCATAATGGTGCAAAACTGCAAATGGTGCAGTTGAACCAGGGTCCATAAAAAGTGGCCCCCACAATAAACGAAACTATTAAAGTATTTGCTGACATAATTTATGAGACTCCCTTTTAAACAAAAAAAGTTTCAGTGGATCACCGATTGCCGTGGGCAGTTTTTTGTTTGTTTACATTTTGAATTAAATATTATGAAAGATACTAGAAACGATAAGATGAGACAGTGTTTTCTTCGCACCACGAAAAAAATCGTACACACAATTTGCGCGCTGATCAGAGGCGTGGCCCATGGCGCATAGTATGAAATGCAAAATTGTGATAATGCTACTGCTACTAAAAAGAAAAGAAAAAATAGCCAGATGACTTTCGGTCCTTTACCGCTAGGCGGCAGTGCGAAAACTGTGCATGCTAAAAGCACTAGCTGTCTCATCTTATCAATCTAGTATCTCTGATATTATATGGTATATATGGGGGCACCCAAATCTCTTAAGTGCTTATAATAGCCTCTAAATGTCTTAATCCGATCCTGAACACAGCCAAGGAAATAGAAACGTGTGGTGCGCGATGTGAGTCGTACAACTCCTGGATTTCTTTGCCAGCCTCAAGTTCTGCTTCCACGAAGTATAAGATTATTCTGTGTTTTGTTTTCTCAAGATGTAAAAATTGTTTGCATTAGTCAGAGAAATCAGTGCATTACTTTGCGTTTTCTTACGACTGACAAAAGACCGAATTTATTTGTTTCGCTGCTTTGTGTTGAACGGATCAGTTTTACAAGAGCTCCCGGTAAGTACTTCGGTAAACACATTCACGTTAGTAGACGAAATCTCACGAGGATTACTATTCTTCAGATATTTAGTTTAGAGTTGGTGGACAATTAATCGTCCCATTAGAATGACAAAGTTCTAATTCCCTTCCATCTACTTTTGAGAAATTGATGACTAAAGTTTCATGTATTCATAATTTTTTTTTCTTAGTAATACCAGAGAGTATGTATGTACAGAGAGGTTTCACTATTGGTCGATTTGCACTGCGAGACACGGGCCGGCTCTGCGAAACCACTGTTAGCATGGAGCGGAAAGTAGGTCGCTGCGGTAAACAATATCCGTTTGTGCATTTCCACGGGGCGTAAGAGCTTACAAACGGCTGTAAATAGTTTCAGTCAGCCCAGAAATATGAACAAACCACAGTAAACAGATATGACTATCTTTGGTGAAGGCGGTATCTTTCAATTCTTCAATTTCTTGTTTACCGCAGCGACTTAGTTTCGCGATTTGGTGGAATGGAAATCTCTCTATGTATATACATCTATACTTTCTGGTAATACTGATAAATTGTGAGGTGATCTCAGCAGACGACATTGCAAGCGACCATCGTGTGGTCAGAGCAAAATCAGAATAAACAGTAGGCTAATGAGATTAAAAAGAACACAAAGATGAAAACCATTCAAAATAAATATAGAAGAACTGGAAACACATGAGAACACATTCCAGCTGAAGCTGAAAAACAGATTTGAATCCGCTTACTATTTTGATACACAATGAAGGCCTAAAGAAGTACATTGTAATGTATAACTCAGTTCAGACAAAAAAGTAGAGATAGAACCTTATCATTCTAAGGGGACGCGGTATCGTCAAAAATACAAAACGGCGACCACCTCTCGCATTGGCGTAGCAACAATTTTCTCATTTTACAAGAGAAAATCACAAATCAGCATCATTAATTCATCATGATATATATATCAATCGTTCTTTTCATGGTGTGCGCCATAAAAAGATAAGGTGAGACTGGATGTAATTTCCAGCGGATAATCCCATTTTCTTTACTGGCGGCAATTTTCTGAATGAGGTAATCAAATACACACACAAAAAAAAAGTTTCACTGACAGACGTTGTTTGTCCATCTGACCCATGAGTGAAAGTTGTCCTCATTATTCCGGATTTTCGGTGTTCATCCTGAAAAGAATATCTTCTCCGGTTTTCAAAAAATCGGGGTTACTATGATCTGGAGATGTGTGCTGTTGTCATGGAAAGGATCTATGAAGGCTAAAGGCCACAGCTCGACTGCCCACACAAAGGCATCGAGCTAGTACCGAGACACGGTCGGGCCTTTACTGTTGGTTGTTAGTGACATTGGTTCTTCATGTCCAGAAACTTAGTCACTTCAACCAGAGCTTCTTCTGGGTTCTGGTTCAGCCCACTTTATAGGAGCAGCTGCATCAGTTGTAGATGAATAATCTTTATGTGCTTTCTTGATGGTCCTCCTCCATCACTACCATAAAGCCCTCTTCATCATGATCACCGCTTTGTTCTTCCATCTCAAGTGTCATTTCTATCTTATAATATCTCATTTCTCCCTCTTCGGTTACGTCACTTGCATTGCCTTCTCTAATGTCATCTAGAGACCAGAAAACTACCAAAATCTTATTCTGAAGGCACTGCCACTGTTCAGGCAGAAAGCCACCTCAACAGAATCTATAAAAACTATGGTTTGAAATCTTTGAACCACCGGGGATGAACAAGAAGACTTTGGAATGTACAGGTAGGCCTACCGCTACTCATTATCATATGCTTTATCACCTGTAATCGATACTTTAATAACACCCTACCCATCACTAGAGTTTAGAACATTTGTAAAAGTATCTGATTACAGATTACAGAGATTCACTTGACTTCTTACTTTTGTACCGAGGGCGCACTGATAGGAATAAATAGTATAAATCCTTATGTGAGAGGTATGTCTACATTTGTACCCAGGACGTACGGATAGGGGTAGTACAAACCACAGATACCGATATACTACACGACGGCCATGTAGTATATCAATGGTACAAACAAAACATAAATATTAGTATTATAAACAAAAGAAAATTTCCCAGAACAAAATTTTAATGTCACCTACACATTACTGGTATGTAATTTCAGGAATACAGAAACTTTGAGGGTTGGGGTGATTTTTCTTACCCCTCCGTCTACATTTGTCGCCAGTATGTACAGAAAAGATTAAAATGCAAAAATTAAAAGAGCTATTGCCGGAAAACACCCCTACCGGAAATTCGCAAGTTGGCACTTCCGGTCTTCCGCCCTGGCCCGGGTATTTTTCGTTGTGTAGGGCTGGGCTTGCATTGGGTAGGGATTAGTTAAATTATGTTTTGGTTAAGATCTAACCTTGCATTGTAGTCCATTCATATCTAGCAGTAGATAGTCTGAAGTTTGGAGACAAGTGGGAAATCACTTGGGATCAATATAGCACCGCATGTCATTCATGATTCATACTTAGACTCTAGATCTACCATAGGAATTAAGATCTAGACTAGATCTAGATATCTAGATCTAGATCTAGTCTATAGCTCTAAGATTCCTGATGGAAGCCAGTGATGGTATTATTAACATATCTTTATGTATTGTTTATTCACCTTTAATATTCTTGCGTGACAAGCGCTTGGAAGGAAACGTGCAGAAACAACTTTTTGTGGCCTGTTTCCATCCCCGAATTTTTATCTGCGGATCTAGAATCTAGTCTATCTAGTCTAGATCTAGATCTCTAGAATTAGGCCTATATATAGACTCTAGGATCTGAATTTCTATCTGTCTCATCTTGAATTTTAATCATTTTTTTTCGATCATGGTGTGGGGTGTTTGACTGCAAATCACCGCTATAGGCCCAACTCAGGGTTGCCAGCATGCCCAGAGTTGACCTGGAATTCCGACTTTGAGTAGTTTGAGCCCAGAGTTGGACCTGGAGTTATGATGTTATCAGAGTAGCCCGGAGTTTCTGACATTTCCCCTAGCTCTTCTAGAAAGATCGGCCACCGCTTTGGTAAATCGATTAGATCTAGAATCTTGTCACTTCACTGATTGCCGTTTTATTGAACTGGTGCTAGGCCTAACTGCAATGCCTCATCAAGTGCAGAGGTCAAAGGTTGTAAACTTTTAACTGCTTAAATAGTGTTATATTATAGGCTTACCTCTTCAGTGGCCGAAACTCAGAAATAGTTATCCTGCCTTATTACAGAACTTGCATCATTGTGTCACTGCGATGGCTGAGTCCACTTAACAACAGGTTTATTGCTCGCTCATTTCTACATCAAGATAGCTATGTTATTGTTGTTTTTCATGCCTAATATTACAAGAAGTCAAAAGGATGAAGGGAAAGTGCAGACATTAAGTCCAAGTAGGACGGGAACAGTGGTTTTTCAAACTGACCCAAGAAAGGCAGCAACTTCTGTGCAAAGTGAATTAGATCTATCAGTAGATCTACTCCAGTACGGCAGTAGGGAATTTCTTGTTTCGAACTAAGGGATTTCTAGTGTTTTGGCTCACAAAGAAAGTGCTGCACATATAAGGATATATTTGAAATTGCCTGTAGCAAATTAAAACCCAGATTAAATTGTAAAGGAAACACCTGTTTGCTACTTAACTGGGTCCATCGCAACTTCAGTTTCAACTCCAGCACATTCAGGTGCCTCGTCAGTCTTGCCCTGCGGGCTTAAATGCTGTGATAAACCTGTAAGACTTCAGTCTTGCAATGACTTAACGAGGTTTAATTTTGAAAATTGACATGTGGATCTGTAATAATAATAGTTCTTCCATCAGGTATGATGATGACCTTAACAACACCAGAGGAATAAAGAACAGAAATTGTTGAGAATTTCAACACATGGACAATAAAGAGAACTAAAGGACACAGAGGACAGAATGGAAAGACTGTTCTTTCATGACTTATGGCTTCTCATGTGACTGATAAGTCCTATTTTTGCCCTGCAGACCCTTCCGCATAAATGACAAGAGTGCTCCGTTGGTTCAGTACCACTGGGCCTTTTCTTGCGCCGTTCTCTTTTTTTGATAGCCTGCTGGACTCTGTCAGCTTCCCATGCTTTGCTGCCTCTGTTAAGGGCCGCCCTCCAATTTGCACGATCAAGCGAGAGCTTTTTCCCACTCACTCACATCAATGGCAAAGGCCTTCAGTGATTGCTTGAGAGTGTCTTTGTAACGTCTCTTTGGGGCCCCAACATTCCTCGTTCCATTGGAGAGCTCAGAGAAGAAGATTTGCTTAGGGAGTCTGGAGTCGGGCATTCTGACAACATGTCCTGCCCAACGTAACTGAAATTTTTTCAGGTGGCAGAAGATGCTCAATTCCTTGGCACGATTGAGGACCTCAGTGTCTGGAATTTTATCCTGCCATTTGATCCTTAGGATCTTTCTAAGGCAGGCCAGATGAAAGTGATTTAGCTTTCTGGCATGCGATTGGTACACTGTCCAGGTTTCAGTCCCATAGAGTAGGGTGGGAAGGACCACAGCATTGTACACTTTCAGCTTAGTGTCTGTGCGAATGCCGGCAACATCCCATACTCTCTTTCGAAGCCTGCCAAATGCAGAGCTGGCTTTGCTGATTCTTGAGAGAATTTCAGTATCAACACGAGCCGCGGAAGACAGTGTACTGCCAAGATAGGTGAAGTTCTCCGACACCTTCAGAAGACTGTTATGGACTTTGATATTTGGGGTCACAGGATACTTGTCGTCTGGAGTAGGCTGATGGAGCACTTCCGTCTTCTTTGTGCTTATTGTGAGGCCAAAGTTGTCACAGGCACTAGAGAACTTATGAACACAGTTTTGCATGCTATCCTCATCGTGTGCCAGAAGTGCACAATCATCAGCAAATAGTAGGTCACAGACTTGAGTACTTTTGGTTTTGGTTTTTGCCTGAAGTCTCCTGAGGTTGAATAGACTGCCATCAGTTCGGTACTTGATGCTTACCCCTTGAGGAGGAGAGCTAAAGGCTTCTTGTAGCATTGCAGAGAACATGATGCTGAACAGAGTTGGGGCTAAGACACAACCCTGTTTTACCCCATTTGTGACAGCAAAGGGCTCTGAAACACTGCCGTTGCTTTTGACTGCAGCTTGCATGCCATCATGAAACTGGCGCACTATTGTGATGAATTCGGGTGGACACCCAAACTTCGCCAAGATTTTCCAGAGGCCTTCACGACACACTGTGTCAAATCCTTTTGTGAGGTCAACAAATGTCACGCAATCCAATTTTGAGGAGAGTTCTGATGAGAGCTCGCCAGAGTTTTGAAACAGTTAGGCGTTTAGGTGGCGCTTTCCCTTGAGCGCTTTATTTTGTTCCATGCATTTTTCCTGAATCTGTCTGGCAGCAAAAATCATATCCGCCGTTCCCCTCTCTTTACGAAAGCCACATTGGCTCTCGGGAAGCAAGTCATTTGACGAGAGGTGATCAAGAAGGCGATTCAGAAGCATTCTTGCCAATATTTTGCCAGCAATTGAAAGTAGAGAGATTCCCCGATGGTTGTCACAGACTTGGCTGCCCCCTTTGTTTTTGTACAGATGGATGATTGAAGCATCTTTGAAGTCCTGTGGCAGCTTCCCTGCTTTCAACATATGATTGAACAACTCGGTCAACCTTTCAATAAGCTTTTCTCCACCGAAGGCATACACCTCAGCAGGAATTGAATCCACGCCTGGTGATTTGTTAAAGGACATCTGATTTGTGGCAGTTCGGGTCTCATTTGCTGTGAATGGCTTGGCAAGAGCTGCATTTATAGGAGTCTGAGGGAGGCGGTCAATGGACTCAGTATTTATATTTGATGGCCGATTTAGCACACCTCCGAAATGTTCTGCCCAACGCTGAATTATGGCATTCAATTCAACAATGCGTGTTGAACCATCTGACGCAAGAAGTGGCGTAGTGCCAGAGCGGGATGGTCCAAACACAGCTCGGAGGCTCTCAAAGAACTTTCTAGTGTTGTTTGTGTCGGCATATTTCTGAGCTTCTCTTACTCGCTCTTCAAGCCAGTCATTTTTCATTTTCCTCAGCTTCTTCTGGAGTACACCCTTACATGCACGCAGTGCATCAGCTTTTGCTGTGGAAGAGGGGTCACTGCAGTGAGCTTGGATGAGACTATTTTTTTCTTTGATGAGCACTTTGATTTCATTATCATTATCATTGAACCAGTCCTGGTGCTTGCGGACAGGAAAACCAACTGTGCTGCTGGCACAAGAGTGTACAGTCGTATTTAGGTCAGTCGAGCTCTGTTCAATGTTCTCAGGGTCAAAAGTCACGCAATCCAATTTTGAGGAGAGTTCTGATGAGAGCTCGCCAGAGTTTTGAAACAGTTAGGCGTTTAGGTGGCGCTTTCCCTTGAGGGCGTCTATTGCGCCTCAATGTTAGTCTGAGCTTGCAAACAATGAGTCTGTGGTCAGTTCCACACTCGGCACCACACATCGCCTTTGTTACAAGGACATCCTTTCTGTCAGTCTTCCTCACAATGACATAGCCTATGAGATGCCAATGCTTTGAGCGCGGATGCATCCATGACGTTCTGTTTCTCACGGGGAGACTAAAATTTGTGTTGGTAATGAACAGGCCAAATTCAGCGCACAAAGTAAGTAAGCGCAACCCATTGTTATTGCATGAACCAACTCCATGAGGGCCCAAAACATTTGGCCACGCTGAGATTTCGGAGCCAACCCTAGCATTGAAGTCCCCCAAGAGAATCAGCTTATCAGCTGCCGGGACAGAGCATATGACAGATTCTAGATCAGAATAGAACTTGTCTTTGGCTTCATCTGGGTTTGTCATGGTGGGCGCATATGCGCTAATGAGGGTGGCTGACTGGCTTTTCCCAACTGGGATCCTGAGTGTCATTAGCCTGTCATTTATTTCAATTGGCATGGACTGCAAGTTTCTGACAAGGTCATTTTTAATTGCAAACCCAACACCATGCTGTCTCGGTTCGACTGCACCCTTGCCTTTCCAGAAGAAGGTGTATCCACCACTGAGCTCTTTGAGTTGGCCACTATCAGGGAGTCTGGTCTCACTGAGTGCCACTATGTCCAGGTTGTACCTGCTGAGCTCAATGGCAATAAGTGCAGTGCGTCTTTCCGGGTTGTTTGAGTTGTCCTGTAGTGTGCGTATATTCCAGGCTCCTAGCCTGAGTAAGCTGAATTTCTTTTTGTTTCGACCGCAAAAAGGGGTCCCCACTGGTCGCGGTATACCAGTCAGGGTGATGTGAAGTGGGCTTTCTTTAGGGCACCTTTTCTAGCCCCTTCCTCAGTTGAGGTGAGCAGTGCTATCCTTAAATAAGGCTGCTCAGCTACTGTAGGTGCTGCCTCCCCACGCCTCCACTTCAATCGACGATGAAGCGACCATAGCCCACAGCCACCAACGTGTAGGTCTGTGCTAACAGCTTCCAGTCTATCCAAACCTGCTGCCACCGCACTCGCCCATCGCCGTTGGAATTTTGAGAGGAAAGAAGACGAGACAAAGATGAAAGAAGACGAGGTGAGTGTTAAGACTGGCGCAAAGAATTTGTTTTTAGTGAGAAAGAGCTGCGCAAACATCAGACTCACTCTCTCGCCTGGACACAACTTATCCAAGTGGCAAGACAGGGTCAAGACGACTGGAAATGTATCCAGGTGCAGGAGGATGCCAGAGAGACAGACATATTGCCTGACCGGCTGCCTGTAGGCTACTCCACAGCCTCGCAGTCCCAACTGACTAGGGTGAAAGACCCAAACCAAAGAACACCAATACTGGTGGATGCTCTGTGTCACGATATCCAGGCCAGAGTGACGGTATATTGCCATCTGCCCTATCAATCAACCACTGGCCTGCTGCCGCCAGCTTCGAAGCTGCGTCCGGAAAGTTTGCTCAATTCTTCGTCTGTGATTTAGGCAAACAAGCCAATGACCACACCGCTACCGGGGCCCAATATGAAGGACTCAAGTACTGAGGGTCACATTGTGCCCTAGCATGTGGCCGTTGGGTTAGATGAAACCTCCTCCGCCCTGGCCGTTTGCACCGACAGGTGCACGCCCACTGATACCATGCTAGTGTACCAGTTCATGAGACAGGTTGTAATGGATTACATGTTACCAGTAGCAGATTTTTCTGACCTGACACCGAATCTGGATCTGTACAAGCAACAGAATAGGCATAACTCTAACCTTGACAAACACATATTACTCATAATATTAGCCCTCAGTTGGACATCCCCCAAAAGTGGCCCTTAGTTGGCATTACTGGTAAATGCTGGCAATCCTGATATGTTTCAGACTTTTTATTTTTTTAAACATGCTATTCCAATGCAACTCATGTCATCATCTCACAGACCATCCTCAAAACAACCATGATCCTGTCATGTTTGAGCTCAATTTCTTCTTTTCTCGTGATTTTCCTCAACATGTAGATCTGTCTCCTGTCTGGGATTTTGTTACGAACTACACAGAAAGATGTGCCAATTATAACAGCTGGTCAACACTTTTGGGCAATATGGAACCTGTAAGTATCAAATTCTGGAGAGAGTTTGGTAGGTCTCGACCAGCTAGTCATTGCCATCCTATCCTTAAACCTGTCCTTACTCCTGAACCTAATCCTAATTATATACCTAATCTTTCCTCTTTCAACCAGAAAACTAGAACAAAAGAAAGTCTATGTAGAATTATAACCTAAAATATAATAAGTTCAAAGTGGTCGGGACGAACAGTTCTTTCCCAAATTCTTGTACTGCTCTTATAGTAGGAGTACCACATTAGTTGCACAATTTGAATCGGGCGCATAGTTCATGTTCTGAGTGTTATTGGCGAGCCGCGCATTTACTATAATTAACAACATCCACCTAGAGGACTAATTTGCTGGGTGTTTAAAATCCTGTTCATGGACGTTACTTATTCGATAGTCGCATCCTTGTCCATTGAATGTGACTCAAATAGAACTCCTGGTTATTTTAGCCATGTCTTTACATTTTAGAAGCCCTCTGAAATTCTGAAGCTGCCTTTGGTCAGGTTATTAGGAACTTTTGCCATTCAGTGATTCATCTACGTAATTCATAAGAAGAAAAAAAAATCAATGGTAGTCGTACCCAGTGGCCTAGTGTGGGTTATCAAGGCCCACGCCAAGGCAAGTTTTGCAGGCTTCCACCCCACCACTGGATCATTAGCGCTCTGTCTGAGTCCCTTCCATCAGTCAAGTATTAAACCCGTTACGCCCGTCCCCCAAGTACATATTAAATTTTAAGAAAGCACTGATGAACGAGTAATTAAAGTACATTCAAGCTGGTATACTCAAATTTGTTTAAAATTGCATGATTTTAATTTGTGCAATTTTTTCAATAAACAGCTTTGAAATCCACACTGAAAAAAATGAAATCTCAGTTGATTGTATGGCTAGTATACCCAGTCTTTCCCGGTTCATTGTAGATCATAGATCTAAGATACATTTCAATTAATTTAAGTTCTGAGAAAGGTCTTTAACAACTGACAGTTGAAACAGTGCTATGTGTGAAATTTTGCACCCCTAAGAATTTTTGGCTCAGAGCAACCACCCTTGGCTCAGAGCCCACACTACGTCACTGAGTACACTCTGGTAGATACATTGGAATTCCAACAGTTATGGAAATAACAGCTGTACCTTGTTTTTATGAAATCTAACTTTTGGAAGTCTCCCAACATAACTACACAGTATTGGACATCCATTACGTTGTCCAAGAAAATGTCCGGTGGTCACAGGTTCAACCCGTTGCGCCCGCCCCCCCCCCCAACACATATGTATTTAATTTTTTTAAAATACTGATGAACGAGTAATTAAAGTAAGTACACTCAAGCTGAATATGTTGTTTTTTTTAGATTTCCGAGGCGACCCTCTGAGTCCAGTCTTTAATTTTGTCCAAATGATTTTCTACTTCTCAGAGTCAAAGCAGATAAACTCCTTCAGGGAATGCGATCACCCTTAACATACAGAATAAAACTCTCCTTAAGAGACTGTGAAATTCACCTCTGAAAATACAATGGGTACGACATGAGTTATATTTTGGAGTGTCACCATGAGAAAGAGGAAAACGCAGTATTTTGTTCTTCCGCCAAACAACATGGCGGGTGGATCGGCTGACGAGTGTAACTTCGAGATAAAAATTAAAAAAGCAGTTAAAATGCCTGCTGGTTGCATTGCAGTTGACTATTATGACAGGGGTGGAAAATATGGATCCAGGGTGGTCAAATTCCCTACCATCCATGTAAACAAGGGAAGGGAAGTGAAAGAATTGACCGACCGTCTGCCATGTGCATATACACACGTGTCATTGTTTACTGTAGTGAACTTTTTTAAAACTCGCCGCCGATTGGTTCGCGACGCCTTAAGTGCTCACAGTGCAAATCAGCTAACGAATCAAAATCAGTGCCACCATCGCCATGGTGAAGCGAGGGTCCGGACAGACAAGATGGTGGATATACGCATTTTACCTATTGTAACATGTTAGGGGAGCTGTTGTATTTTAGTTGTTTACATAGAAAACTATAGCTGAACTGTGACCACAACTCAGTATTTTCTCTGTTTGGCTGTGTAAAGTTCTAGACTCCGCTCCCTTAACAGCAGTCTAAAATGGTGATTTAGGTGGATGTGGGCTTTTGTTGAAAAATTCATAAGTCAAAGAAACAATGCAAAGAAACTGTTGAACAGTGCAGCATGATTGTCTGATTAAGGTGAGCATTTCATTTTGAAACACACAAAAAATGACTTAGGCAACTATGGAATGACTGACAAAATACTACATTTATAAGTAACTAGTGTAAGGGCCCGTTCAAAGAACGGGTTGCAAACAACACGCACAATCAGCACACAGAATATGTAGATCTAGGAAGAAAACACCTCACAACTGGCACAGTAACACCCGCATGGCCCGTACCGTGCATAAAGCAGACGGCACAGAAACTCATGCCTTCAAACGTTGAAACGCAACCGGAAGTTCAAAGTTGAAACAAAACAAAGGCAGGAGGGAGGCAACCATCGTTGAGGAGAAAGCATTATTCGATGACATACTCTCTCTCTCTCTCTCTCTCTCTCTCTCTCTCTCTCTCTCTCTCTCTCTCTCTCTCTCTCTTACAATAAAAGTAGTAATCTGCAGTCCTGCTTCAGAACTCATGCGCGCCAGGACATTGCGCACCAAGCTTGATATGGTTACTTTTTATGACATGCACGGTACTAAAGTCGAAACAAAACAAAGGCAGGAGGGAGGCCATCATTGTTGAGGAGAAAGCATTATCCGATATTTTTAGGCTTATTTTCATTTATTACAAAATTACAATACTTCGCTTTCATGTCAAAGGAATAGACATAGTAGCCAAAAGAAATATCTTTCACATGTAATTTTTTCAGGTCTGGGCATTTCTTCCTCGCAGCAGTGAATTTTTTTTCCTTGCTGTTTTTTTATATAGATTTCTTCAGGGTCAGGATATAATTATAGGAGCAGATTGTAGTGAAAGGATATTGCAGGAGATTGTAGTGCTAGGATCAACATTTTAAAGATCTATGTTATGTTTCAGACATAATAATAATAATATAATTATTATAAATGGATGGCATTTATATAGCGCATATCCAAATTAAAATGCTCTATGCACTTAACAGAAGCATCATGTCAACCACAGAGCAGAATGGAGCGCCTGCGAAGCGCTCAACACACTACACTGCTTCTTTCTCTCTTCCCGTCTTGCCCACTCTCTATCTCAGAGCAAATTGTAATGCAGCCTGTTAGGCGCAGATCACAACTCACAACTCAAATGATATTTGAATATTTATTAATAATAATATATATTTAATAATGAATAATAAATGTTGTTGTTGCTGGTGGGGGGATGATATGGATAAATTTTAATGTATTAATTTCAATTTTGCCTGGGCAGACATTCGATGTTCAGCGGACTGGTGGAGAGATTCAACAGCATGTTGGAGAAGATGTAGCAGTCATTGTGTGCTGAGCAAATTAAGCGATGGCACAGATTCATGAAGGGAAAGCCAAACATAGTCACAAAAATGGGAAACTAAGTGAATCATTGTTTCAAGTTTGAAAGTCCAGAATCACTCTCTTGCAACTGAAAGAATGATTTCTCACATTTTATGATTGCAACTGTTTGTTGTTTTTTTCCAACTTTGGTTTCGCAGAGACGAGGGTGATAAAGCAAGCTTATATGTGGGATAAAAATGAAAATCTTTTTTTGTGAGTAGCAGTTTTTTTTGCTCTTGTGGTCTTCAGGTTGTGCAAAAAATTACCTGCATATGCAAAACCTTTATGCATTTGTGAACAAGGGTGCAATAAAATAGACTTGGATAATATAGGTTGATGATGTGATTATATCTGACATTAGTGTTTTCATGTTGTACTTGTAGCGTCAAACACCTCTCTCACCCTCCTTTTAATTTAGCAGTCTCGCTGGCCTGGAATAGAAGATGATGTCGTAAGATACTGTTACACAAGGGAGAGACTCCAAGAGTACCCATGCAGAGTGTGCCAGTCGTAGTTGTCCTGTTAAGACAAGTGGCCATGGACCTCGTAGGACCTATCGACCCTCTGAGTGAAGATGGACATCGGCATATTCTGGTGTGTGTGGACTACACAAGTTGTTACCCTGAAGCAACTACTCTGAAGAGGATAGACAGGAGACAATGGCAGAGACTCTGGTGAACATGTGCAGCCGTTTGTTTGTACTGCCCGAGCAGATCCTATGGGCCCAAGGGACCCAGTTCATGTCGGATATCATGGAGACAAACAGGCCGCTGGGTATCCAACAGCCAGCACTGCCGCGGTCTGTCATTTGATGTTCAACGGACTGATGGAGAGATTCAACAGCATGTTGAAGAAGATGTAGCAGTGATTGTGTGCTGAGCAAACCAGGCGATGGCAGAGATTCATCAACCCTCTGCTCTTTGCCTACCGTGAGTTTCCGAAAGAATCAGTAAGTTTGCCCCATGAGAATTGCCTATGGGAGGACAGTGAGAGGGCCAGTGCACATTCTCCGACAATTATGGACCAAAGAGGGAGTCGGCAGAAATGAAGATCAGTTCCCTGCATGTCAGATGGTCACGGCACTACAGAAGGCTGGAGGACACCTGTAAGATGGCTCCAGAGGAGGTCTTCGAGGTGCAGGATAGGCAGAAGGTTTACCAAGCGGGGAAATAGATGCAAGGCAAGGGAACCAACTCTTATTGTTTTTAGTTGTAAACAACATCATGGCATCGTGTTCACGAAGATTTCCCAAGTTTGTTGAATGAGATACAGCAGTTGATGCGATTGATCTAGAGTGTAGGAACAAGTTTAGATGGGATTTTCATTTTCAGAGAATTTCTTCAAATGTCATTTACACCCCTGTACACTGCTGCACATTGCAATCTTAGTTCTTGTTTATTCTATCTCCATGTTCTGAAAAACTGGAGCTCAATTAGTATGTAGAAATTGTATAACAGATGCATATTTTGACACTTGTTTAAAATGCCTTGTGGCACTTATCAAGCTGTTTCACAGTTGTGATTTGTTCTAAATCCTTATCCTAATAAATAAATCAGCAAAGTTTTTTTTTACGTCAAATTTCTCAGTTGGGCAAAAAGTAGAGCTGGAACAAGCAAGAACTCAGATTGCATCGAATGTGAATGTAATGTTTTAGCCAATGAATGACACCCATCTCATTCAAGAATGCGCGTAAGGACTGGGAATGTGCTCTAGATAGAATTATCAGTACATCTAAACTAGTGACTAGGCATGTAACTTTTTTTTGTTTGTCCTGATCCCATTCTGGCATACTTTGAACAACTGAACATAAACAAAAAAAAAACACCAAATTCTGTTATTTTCATGTTGATGCAAATTCTTTATTTCAAGGCAATATTCTGTATAAAATTCAACATTTGGCTGGTTGTTAGCACAAATATACATGAAATAATACTGCACATTTTTTATGAGGTGTGCACCAAGCAATCACTATTTCAGAACTGCCCATACTTGAAAAAATAATACCATATCTCTCAGTCCAAATTATATATATACGTCATGAAAAATGTCCATAACTATAACTTTTTTTGAAATATTGTATGCAATAGTTCTGCAGTGTGCCATCGAAACAACTGTGCCTAGTTAGTGCTCAGGAAAGCAAAGCGGGAGTGAAAGAAGGAAGTTCTAGTCCCATCTTGATCATTTTTCTTTCTTCCTTCTTTCACTCCCGCTTTGCTTTCCTGAGCACTAACTAGGCACTACAACCTTCGTCCGCCTAATACTTATTTTCTCTTGAACTGTTATCCTAGTGCTCTGCCTACCCCCGAGCTTCTGCTCACCTATATTGACTTCCATCGAAACAACTGTAGGTTTTCTCTAAGCATACATGTGTTCCACTATAATACATCGTGTACATTCTGAGTGTTTTGAAAAAAAACTTAGTAACTTATTTAAACTGATATTTTGACTCCCTAGATCATCTGCTGACGCTAAAAAGTTTAAACTTTCTAAGATGTCCCTTAAGACCATGGGTGAAAGATCTTTTTCTTTTCAAGGGCCTCAGATTTGGAATTCTCTACCTCTGTCTTTTGAGAGAGACTGAAAATTTTATGACTTGTAAACATCAGCTGAAGAGTCAGTTTTTTTTACACATTTCTTGATATTTCCTGAGTATGTCTGTGTATTTGTGTGTGTGATTTATATGATATACATGTAAATGTTGTAAAGTGCTTAATGCCTGGTTGTTAACGGGATGCAGCGCGATATAAATCTGTGTATTGTCATTATTATTATCAATATTATGTATTGGGAGAGAAACATGCAAATCAGCTATCTACATTTTTTCGCACACACAAAAAAATAAATAAATACATTAAAAACATGTCTACATAAAAGTACAAGCTGGATATGACAGTACAAGTTCCCATCTGAGAAAATTCAAGAATGGAACTGTTGTAGGGGCATGGTGTTTATTTTTTTTCCAAGAAAATTTATTTGTATTCCTGCTTTGAACTATTGTGAATTTATTCCTTTTGCTGCCAAGCCCAAACACCCTTCATTCCTTTAGACTACAAGAGTTAATCGCATAATCTTAGTGAAGACTGCTTAGCAGTATAAAATTAGGAGTGCAAAACATGCCAGAGCAACATCAGCTGACATATCCACCTGGTGGCAGCTTTAGCATGAAACGGTAGGACCAATACATTGGCCATGTGGCAGATTTCTGCAACATATATGGCAGCAAGAGGGTTAACGTGAAATGGAATAGTTTTTTGTTTGTTTGTTGTTTTTCAAGACAGTTGGCTGACAACTGCAACCGACTATGTCCATTTTGGCCTTTTTCCGTATTATAGCCAAATGTTTTTCTAACGGTATTTCATAACATCTATAAGAATATAAATTATATCTATCCAATAACTTTTGAAACCCAATTCTAGATTATATACTTTCATAGATATCCATAGGTTTATGCATTGTATGTAATTGTTAATGGCCTAGAATTAACCGATTTTCTCAAAATGCCAATTTTGGACATGGTCTGTTCTTGTCGTCAGCTGCCCACATGTGTGAGGCGAACCCACAAAATTGGTAATAAGTCGCTGTCGCCCAAGTTGAAAAAAATCGAGCAAACCAATGGCTAGGATAAAAATTTTCTATTCCCTTGCAGTCTTGGTAGAAAACAATTCGCCCCCTTAGAATGACAAGACTCTGTTTCCACTTTTTGGCTTAACTGAGTTACACACTACAGTACTTCTGTTCTATAGGCCTTCTCCGAAGCAGATTTGGTGTGTAATTTGTAAGTATTACTAAAAACAAAACAAATTGTATCTCCAAAAGCTATGAGCACATGAAACGTCAAATTATCACATTCTCAAAAGTTAGTTAGAACCTTGTCATTCTAATTCTAAAATTGCTGACATAATTTAATTTGACAAATAATAAAAAAAAAAACAACACTGTGCGGAGTCCCAGCCATCACTTTTTTTTCAACTTGGGCAGCAGCTACTTTGGTGCCTTCACCTCACATTATACATGTATGTATTATGTTTTGAGGAAATGTAAAAACGACTGCTAAAAATAGTAAAATAAATTTTTTTAAAAACCAGAGTTTCAATTTCATTGTTTGCTCCATATTCCTTCCTTTTTCTTCTCTTTCATCTCACCCCTTCCATTTTTCTATATTTTTTTTTATCTGACAAGGATTTGAACCCGGTCCTCTGCTCCCCTATCTGTTTCTTTGCACTGTGGTTGAACTAACTGAGCTATCTCCACCCCCAACCTTATAGGTGTTGAAATAAATTATATAGTAACCTTAGGCCTAAAAATTAACAAATAAAAATTTTTATATTTCTAACTGGGATTGAACCCACAGCAATAAGACTGGTATGCACTAACAAACAAGTGCATTAAACCTCTTGACCAAGGAGGCTGTTGATAGTGTGAGTGAAAAGATTTATATAAACACTCAATTTAAAAAAAAAAATTAATTAAAAAGGGGGCATAACCGCCAAGTGGATCATTCAAGGGAGACCACCCAAGATTCCTACACTTCAACTTTCTAACATGTACTTTTATGCCCCAGTCAAAGTTATAAATTTAACGGTTGGACAGAAATTCCTGAAAATGTGGAGGGCAATGAAAATACTGTGATGTTTTATCTGCAAATAATACATCATTAACGAATACAGTGCAATCCTAATATCTCGACATCAGTGGGACCGTCTGACTGATGTCCAGCACAGAGATAGTCGAAATTGCAGATTAATTAGTGGTGGAAGAGAGATTTTTTAAAAAAAAGGAGGGAGGGAGGGGGTTCAAACATTACCCTCATGGGAAAAATGTCCAATAAATAACACACATATGTCCCGTCTTCTTTTAATTATTGGTACATATGTATACTGTCACTGGTTCCTCCAATATCATTGTTGTATGGAGCAGTTGCGTGGCAAAGATTTGCCAGTGTCGGTGAAATGCTGTGGCTATACATCTAATGCGCAGTGTCATGATCACATTAGGATCATAAATGCCGTGCTAGGTCACGACGTCAGTGAGTTAATTTTTACGATCTTTTTTATTATAACCAGCGTAATTTGTCCTTGAGCTGTTCTCGTGAACAGTTTGTTTTGAAACACCTTTTTTCTGATGGATGGAGAGAAGGAGGGGCGAGACAGAATAAATGTATAGCTAGGAATGACAGAGCAGTTCTCGACCCCGTGATTTTGATTAACATAGATAAGGGGCGAGTAAAGGTAGTTTATTTAGACGCTTAGTTGGCGTTCGGAAATTCGTGCATAAGAGTAGAAAGCACGGGGTTTGAAGATTTTAGTAGTTAATGTTTCGCATTTTAAATTTTGTCTAGACCGTAAAATTGACCTTGATTTTGGCGCAAGGCCATGACAAGCATAAATTAATATTGCAGGCTGAGCTGGAGCGACTGCACCAATCAAATGTATGAATCTGGACGGAAGGTCGAGACATAGCTTTAGTATTTAAACCCGTGCAGAGCTTAGATAGAGGCCACATGTAGACAATCCATTTACGAGGTGGACGGCGATAGTCCTCAGCCAGATGAGAGACATAGAGACGCAGTTGAGCAGTCCATATTGTGAGGAGCGTGATGTTTTAAAGCTCCAGAGCCTAAGCTGCTTGGTTTGATATGAACCCACAGCGTTTACATCCAGCGCTCTCACTCCCAGTGAGGGCCTAATGGTGAGAGTTCATACTAATTTGTAATGATGAAAGTGAACCGTTCTACTTACTTTTGAAGACAGTTTCAGAGCTACCGCCAGACAACGCATGGTTGCACAAGCATTCTCCATGGTGTGTCTAGAGGAAATGTCCATATCATAACATGTCTCATTGAATTAATAGAATTTAAACTGTTATATCCGTCGCCACGTGCGCGGATTCTATTTGGCATCTAACTCATATGACCTGCAAGTAGTTAGAGTGAATAAGTTAGTCTTTATAGAAAGCTGTAGTTTCATTAGTTAGATTCAGTTGCCTTTGAATTGATATTTATATTTATAATTATATTTGTTACATTAATTCCTGTAATTAAACTGCCCTACAGTTCTGCTAAAAATCAAAGCAATTGATTTATTTAGTTTTTAGAGTGCAAGTATTTTTTTTGTGTGTTCGTCGATTGTGGGAGCGGACCTCGAAAGAGTGTCAGTCGAATTCTCCCCATCTAACCCACATCGCGACACGCAGTATTTTTCTATTTCTTTTTAACCTCAACCTGACGCAGTGACTGTTTCTTCAAAATTTTCAAGACACCTGAAGCACAGAATATCGAGACGGACCATTCCTTCTTTCACTATAATGTCCACAACTTCCGCGCATATAAACACGGCGAGTAGTACTCACCGAGCTCTGTGGTACAACTCTTTTTCGTTCAATTATAAAGGGATGTGGAGCGGATTGTTGCATTATTGTCATTTATGATATGCCCGCAAGTCGACGAATTGAGCCGTCTCAGAAGAAACACACTTCAGCTTATGAACAGATGATGTCACCGGGCCATGCTATATATTTATACAATACTAGACATCTGAAATGTTGCGGTTTCAATCATTTCATCGATTTCCTGTGAAATTTAAATGTTTTGCGAGCCAATCACTTTTTACTGATGTCTGCAAGAATTTCAGAATCTGACTTAGGTGGATGAAAACATACAGTAACGATACCGAGGGAATATCATAGCTTGACTTTTTAAAAAATTAAGATATTTGGAATGCTTATAGCACTGGTATTTCGTAGGGGATGTTAGTTTTCGTAGCACACCTTTAGCAAGAGATCTGATTTCCATCTCGTAGAGTACATACATTTACTGAAATGTAGTTTAATCGAAGCAACACGATATCTCTCTATTATAATTACCACATCAATTAATACAGACAGCGACCAACAACAAAGTCAGTCATTTTCTCCCAAATTTCCCTGATGAAGACCCTACAAATTCTTCTCATTTCACATGTAGACAACAACCAGCATCAAAGTCAAAAGTTTCCCTAAGATTTTCCCCTGTTTGAACTTCAGACTGTCAGTACTATTACCTGAGTATGACAAATAGTCATGAACAGTTGCATTGTAATAAACGTAATCAGACGATACGACTTTGTTAGACATAGTAGTGGTGACAGGATAGATAAACAAGCAAAACATACAAACCTAGTGTGAAAAAAAACGGTAGTCGCAGCAACCAAATAAACAATACAGGAGAAGCAGCATTGCTATACAATATATTGGCCTCCCACACGACTCGGTTTGCAAAAAGTAGGCCACAATATTGGCCTCGCCTGTTGCGCAAGTAGGCCAATACAGTGGCCTCCCACAGGGCCAGGGTTAAGATGGGCTCGCCACTAGTGCAGATAACAAAACACTACCATTTTTTTTTCATACTAGTACATTATTTAAAATGCCAAACAAAATCTTGGCACATCTTATTGTGAAGCTGAAATTGCACAAGCCAGCACTCATAGACAAACATTTATACACCAAGATGCCTGATGGTGGTAAGAAACTCCTCAGGTGGAGTGAGGCAGATGACGATCTTCAGAGGGAGAGTGGGTTCTTTCATTAGATGTTTCAGCCTCTAACTTTCTTAACGTATCATTTCCGCGTTCATTTCTTTCTGCGCTGGTATTTCACATGTGCTATTTTCTGTTATTTTCTTCATTTCAAAAATGTCATGGTCAGTGAAATAAAAAGGTTTTAAATCCACACTCACGACTTGTTGTCAGCAGCCACAGCAAAAACCATCTAATGCACATGTACGACAAAAACATGAAAATAATGATACAACATGAATGGTTAAGTAATATTATGGAAAAGAAAAGAAGACCTATTGGTGATTTTTTTTTTCCAAAGTGAACTAACCATTCTGGGTCCCAGGAATGAAAATAAGATATGTATTTTTTTTAATGTCTGCACAACTGTACATGTATAAGTTGAAGACTTGAAAATCAAAAGATATTAACTCTAACTCACTGAACCCTAAGGGTCGAGACAGAGTGAACTCACATTTCGTACAACTTCACACTGCTTCCTCACCGGTTGCACAAAAGCTCTATAAAAACCGTTGTAAGCGAGCGGAGTGCAGCCTACAAACAACCGTTTGAAAGTTCACGGTGTCTCCTCATCTTCCACACACGGACGGACCGTGATTACATTTTTACCGCTGCACTAAATTTCGTCCTCGGTTCATCCGGGAAGGATGACGCAATGGCGACCGGGTACCAGTGAGTGTATTGTTCCTGAAAATCAACATGGATGAAGCATTGATTGCGGCCTTAGAAAAACGTCAAGCTTTATATGACAAAACATCCAATGAATATTTTTTTTGTGTCTCTCAGCACTTCTTCAAGAAGGTGGTGGCATTCTCCATACGTTAGTCTTCTTTTGAAAATGCTGTGGACCCAATATCTTCTTCTGTAAGCTTTACTTCTCTTGAGCCAATAAAGCATCATGAGTCACAAACAAGAAACACTGACAACTGTTGACGGCATCTTGAACTTTGAACGGAAATGAGCCTTGCCAGATACGAGTCTCGAGACGGGCTAATGAGAACGGCTTGTCAACTCACTCTGCTTGAGATTTCACATCACATTCGTTTCACGGTTCAACCACATAAAATGTGGAAGTAGTGTGAATTGTGAGTGTGGGTCTTTTCTGTCTCGACCTTAACCCCGACTATATCGGTTCCCCTGACGACTGCTGCATGCAATATTTTCATTACACGAGCCAATAGATATACACATTTAGAAGCCTCTCAGTCTCATCAACGAGAATGTATACCATACTGGTGGAAATTAATAAAATAGCTTTGTAGGCGAGGAAACTGCGACCTCTGGCCTAGATTATTTGTTCACCTAATTCAAAGTTTTAACTTTTTTTCTCATTTTTCACCTTTTTTCTTTTATCTATACAGTGGTCTCCGTCTAAGAACACGGACAACGGGAGACAGAAAAAGCGGGTTCTTAGGCGGATCGGGCACTTAGGCATAATAATATACAACATGAGGCCCAGTAATACCCTGTGTAGTAACCATAGTCAGCCCTGAGTGCATGTGCCGTGCAAATCAAGCACGTGGTCAATTACGTATAAAGTTCTGCCCGTCGAGTCAGACAACAATAGATGTTAGGTGATGACTATGCTAATTTAGTCTAGGAGTGGCCTGCTTGCACACGAAAGATGTAACTGGACTCCATCCTTTGTACGGTTTGCCCCCCCCCCCCCTACATTCCCTCCACCCGTTCTCTTTCACTGTACTGTGTGGCTTTGTTCTATCCCGTCTACTTGAAAGAGAATTTTGCGTTTAATATATTATGGACATTTTACGCAAGTGTGCTTGTCTCAAGGTCAAATGCTGGGTTCTCAGGCGGATTTTTCGTTTCAGAGCGGGTTCTTACGCATGTAAATTGCAGTGAAAAAATTCGGTTTCGCGGCAATAGCGGGTTCTAAGGTGGCGAGTTCTTAGACGGAGACTACTGTATCTCTGAAACTATATTCTAGTTTTGTAAAACAAATTTAATATCTGGAAAGTACAGCCAGTAAATAATATTTTCACCAAATTTCATTGCATTTGGTGGGTATTTACTAGATCTATTTGTTTTGTAATTATTGAAAAATGCTAGAAATCCTCAGGCAAATGCAGCAGCAAAGTGACCTGAAGCTTAGGGTGCAGTGAGTTTTAACTCTATGACAAATGCAGTAAACATCACTGCGGCAGCAACCAACTTTTACGGCAACTTCTGTGGTTACAAAGATTTTTTTTTTCCACATTAATACCCGAGCAGTTGTGGTACATGTATAAGTTCACCTATTCAACAGTGTATTCATCTCGAATCAGTGTCATGTACATAGATGTAAACAGTCAAGACATGGATGGAAATGAGTCTGATATTGATTCAGAATTTGTTTCAGAATGACATTGATGGCAGTGAAACCCATAGTAGAGATGCTATAAACTCAGCAGACTGAATTTGATGAAGTCAGAGGTGATGACAATTTTTTTTGTTTTTTTTTAATAAAAGGTAATTTCAGGCTTATTAAATTTAATAAAACACATGATAATATTATTATAAAAGATTTCCTTTGTCATTTATGAAAGTTTGGTGCATTTCTTTTGAATGATTGAATTGCTTTGAACTTGTAAAGTCAACGAACGTTGTTTACATGGCCTGCTTGCACACGAAAGATGTAACTGGACTCCATCCTTTGCACGGTTTGCCCCCCCCCCTACATTCCCTCCACCCGTTCTCTTTCACTGTACTGTGTGGCTTTGTTCTATCCCGTCTACTTGAAAGAGAATTTTGCATGCAGGTTTACATGCTGAGTTATGCCCCTTCTGCCAGGTTGGGCAGGGAGGTAGACTGTCAGGATGCAGAGGGTTAACATGTTCTTTGCTGGAATTTTATCATTCAGTAACCAGAGTGGTGACATGGACTGCCTTTCTCAGGGTTCACACAGGTCCATAAAAGTCCTTAATTTTCATAAAAGAAAAAATAAGTACTCAAAAAGTCCTTAAATTCTGAAAATGATGCCAAAGTCCTTAAAATTTATGTTTCAGTAGGAAAACCCCAGAGAAGATTCAAATCTTCCAATTGCACACTTGATAATTGGTACTTTGAAATAACTGAACTTTTCAGAGTGAATTTACTATGTTTGAACTCTGGATCCAGAAACATTCCGTTTCGATGAGTGCTGCACACCACTTGTAGTTGTATAGTTGTAATATTTCTTGGTCACAGGCACACGGGTCCTTAATTTGTTTACTGTGAGTCCTTAGGAAGTCCTTTAAAAGTCCTTAGAATTAGTTTTCAAGACTTTGTATGAACCCTGCTTTCTTTGACCTTGTACAAAGTGTCTACAGCAGGTTTATTCATTCACCAGCTTGCTGCCTCAGAGAATGGTGGACTTTGTAACAATGGCACCAGAGAAGGCCTCAGTATCTGACAGCCGTTCCTGTGAGTTGAGATGGACACGACTTCCACAGTGTTGAAAATCTGTCATGACTGAACCAAACCAAATGCTGGCTTATGCAGGTTCTGGGGTACCAGTACCAGAAGATGAATTTTTACCTCCACTGGCTTTTGCTGAATATCCTTTCGATTGTAGGCTATGCCATTTTACAAACACTGCCTCCAGTAAATAAAAATTATTATTGATTTTTTGACATAAAAAAATGTATAAGAAGAAATAATAGTAATAATAATAATATGGAAAGCAAATGCCTCTGTGCTGATATCATTAGAACTACAAGTTACGTAACCATATTAAATTTGCTGCAAATTAGTATCAGAATTTTCATATTGCCTGTTACACCTGTATAATTATAATAATTATGTATATCACTTTTTGCAATCATCTGACACTTGAAGCCCTATGATTAAATTATTACAATCATTTAGATATATATATATATCATTTTATCTCCTGAAACATTCACTAATATCATATGGCCACATATTAAAACCATATATAAATAAAGAAAAAAAAACTCCACATGACCAATAAAAAATTGTCAACATCTTTCCTGAGGCTCCATCAGTTTAATCAAGAACACATTCCCCTCAAAAGGAGTGATTTTGAGATACGACAGTTTTCCTGGTTGATGGAGAGTTAAAAATGAATCCATTAGCAATTAGACCTGCTAGAGTTTATGTTCAGGTCAAATCTTTCATAGCAAGGGAAAATGAGTGGAGCCAAAATAATGTTAAAAATATTCCGCCTTTAAATTCCCTACAGTAACTTATGTGGGTGTGGGCAGGAACTCTCAACACTATCCATTTGAAATTTAGGGTGGTTCAAAGATGTTTTTTCTCTCACTCAGTATGAACATAAAACTAACATATTACACATCAAAGTAAAGGAAAATCAATGAAGCAGGATAGGATTCATAATTCTAAAATTTGGCTTAGATATCATTGTTGGAAAATGGTTGTCCGCATTGAAGCCAAAACCCGTAGCAAATGAGTTAATGAGTGAATGGACATTCTAGAGTTTCTATCACTACTATCTCCACAGCCTTACTAGAGACAAAGATGTCAATAAATGAGTTTGTTTTTTCATTACTAGACAGCCACACACAAAAAATGGAATGCAATTGAAATGTAATGTAGTATAAATAGAATTTTAAACTCTTAATACAGGAGTGCCAAACTTGGGGAGAATTTCACCTACCCAATAGGGTACATTTGCTGATTCTGAATTTGAACAACATAATATGATTAAGAGTCTATAGGAAAAACAGATTTCGTGTTCAGAGAAAACTGAGTTTTTGACTTTGACTGAGCTCTTTCTTTCATAGACTATATATGTTATTTTTAGATGACAATTTTGATGGACTGAGTCCATTCTTGAAAAGATACTGAAGTAGGGTGTACAACAGAACATTAGTTTGGGCTTGGGGCCAATAGCCCATAATTTCAACATTGTGACTTAGCCCATTTTTCCCATTGACTGTTTATACGTTTTCAATCCATAAATAAGTGACATAGCATTTTTACGTGCTGTTATTATTGTTATTTGAAGTTAAAATAATAAATATGCTAAACCACAATATTTTAAAATTTCCTCATTGCCGGTGATTTTATTATGGTAGAAGTGAAACTCAAATTACTGAATCAAACAGGGTGAGGGTAAATTAACTTTAAAAAAGTTGCCACGGGTAAATAGGATGAAAAAGGTAGGGGACTGCCTACTTTATTGTACATGGGGTTGATGACATTCATAAGTCAACCCTCCTTAAAAAAAACACCACGCTGAAGAATAATTATGAGTTGAGGAGTTATATCTGTGCATCAATGAATAAATCTATTATATATTTCAGTAACTTGCAACCTTTGGTATGAGTAACTGACCAAACTGTACACTCTTCAGGCCTTAAATTTGGCAGGAAGGTGCAATTGAGATAAGGATGGCTATAATTGACAGTTGTTTACTTCAAGCCTGTATTTTTAACAATTAACAATGTTTATTGGAATGTAACATCTGTATGTTTGCATGTTTGTTTGGTAATATATAGCACCGTGCATGTCATAAAAAGTAACCATTTCAAGCGTTCAGTTTGGTGCATAATGTTGTGGTGCGCATGAGTTCTGAAGAAAGACTGTAGTTTATTACTTTTATTATACTGGGGCCCCCCAGGTGGGGGGAGATCACATGATTGTTTACTCTGGGCAATGCCTGGTAGCTCATCTAGTATCTCATAATTGCCATACTGTTGTGAAAATGACAGCAAGACTCCCATGAATTAGTCACAGAACTTGCACTCCTACAAAATTTTGAATTTTGGTTGTCTTTCATTGGAAGTTCCTGGGCCACAAATGTTTTGTTCTGCTAAGAGATTTAATTCTTCTTTTTGGATTACAGTTAATTTCTGCCAGTGCACATGCTCTGACGTCAATGTTTTGTATTGTCCAATGGCAAGTGGGAGAAGAGAAAGAATAAGGAGGGGAGAGCCGACGCGGGTGGGCTTGGCCTTGGTCCCAGCAAACGAATACTCAAGTCAGTCAGAGACACCACTTGATGGTTCAGCAGCGATTGCCTCTTTTTTTTTTGGAGAGACACAGTGGCCAAACAGTTAAACGACTCGTTTTCTCCTTTCTGGCAAGGCAGTTGGTGTTGTAGTAGAGGTCGCGGGTTCGATCCCCATCATCATCACTTCTATTTCTTCTTTCTTTCACTCCCGCTTTGCTTTTCTGAGCACTATCTAGGCACGACAACTTTAATTCAGCTCATATTTTCTCTGAATCATCACCTTAGTGCTCTGTCTCCCCCAATACATGTGTATATACTTAATATGCCGTGCCGCCGTCCACTAGGGGGCCAGGATGCCCTGCAGTCAACATCACAGTTTTGGATGACTATGTGACACAAAGCAACAGAGCCTTAAAACAGATCTTTCCAGGACCATCTTATCACATATTGTCTTCTATACAGTTTACCCTATAGAAACACTTTACAATGGTCTTGACTAATTATCCAAAGAGTGTGGAATTCCAGATTAAAAATATTTGAAGACAGCATGACATAACAATTAATATTTACACTTTTATAGTTAACACTCCCTGCCACAGTTTGGGCTTTAAACTTGTAAGACACTGTATTTGTTATTCATTACAACACCAAACATTTTCAGGACAGCATTCGTCATGTCATTTGGTAACCATACAGATCAGTTTGTTGTCCATCTCACATACTGGCGTATCAATAATTTTGGTGGTTTGAGTTACTATATTTGATAGTTTTGAAATTTTAAGCTGAAATGGTTTTGCTACATCATCACTACTCTACAATAATGGCATATGTCAAAAAAGGCAACTGATGTTTTATTGTATTCCTGAGCATGGAGGCTATCAGATAATAATATAGATGAAGAAATGCACCCAATAGGAAAACGTAATAATCCAACAGAATCATAGTGGTGTAAGTCACCAAACGACAGGGAAGAAACAGTTTTTTCTTAACTCATTCGCCAGATTTTTGCTTCACTACGGAAAACCGAATATTCGCCTCGAGTGGTCACCAATTTCCCAACACTAATATCTAGGCCAACTTCTCGAAATACTGAATCCCATCCTGGTTCACTGATTTTCTTTTACCTTAATGTCTAATGTATTACATGTATATCTTGTGTTTGTACTGAGTGAAAGAAAAAACATCTCTGAACTACGTCTAAATTTCAGACTGGATAGTGTTGAAAGTTCCCGTCCACACCCACAAAAGTTACCCTAGAGAATGAGTTAATATCTCAAAAGTGTCAAAACTGACTATGCCATTGCCCTGCTGTGACCCCAAAGTTTTTCTGTGGTTTTTATGATATTATGCCATTGGCGTAGAGCAGTGGCGACATGCTTGTTTGTACATGAGAAATCTCACTCCCACCAAAACTTTGAAAAGCTCTCATGTAAAATGGGAAAAATTGTTGATACATGAGACAGACAACAAAGTGTAACAATTGAATATTGCATTCTGTTGCACCATTTGTACAGATAAAAAGTTTAAAACAATATGGGGAAAAAGGAAAGAGAAAAAAAAAATGAAGTTGCCATTGAAAAAGTCAAAGAGAAGAGAAATTGGTATAATTATATTATGGACAGGTTTCTCTGAATGGGTGGTCAAACTAATCTAAAAAGAAATTCCTCTGGCCTGGTGAATAATTCAAGCTGGTGAACAAACTCATACCAGCAATCAAACTTCATTTCAGGCCAAGTGCTGAAAGCCTCCGCTATGCCGGTAGTCACCATTCTTAGGCCTAACTTTGAAGCACCCGAGCAGGCAGGCAATTATCAGTCAAAATTAAAAACCTGGTCAGAGGAACCTTCTGGTTTAGTCTGACCACCTGGTCAAAGGAATCATCCCATAAAGAACACTGACCAACTGGCCAGAGGAATGATTCGTAAATGGACACTGATCACCTGGTCAGAGGAATCACATTTAAAAAGAACGTTGAGCACCCGAACACATTATATATCAATACTGCCAGCTGGTATGATCTCTGCACTTAGTGAATCAAGATGTACCAAGTCTTTACTCCACAAATGTGTTTCCTGCGTCAGTGGCTTGAATGCCAGGTTGTCACTGTGTTCCATTTTCTGCTCTGGCTTATCTTTGGTCTGATGATCCAAATGTCCTTCGAAAGTTTTGGTTTTTCCACTGGATGAAGTTTTGTCAGTCCAGTATGGTGTTGTGAGTGACTGGCTGTTGACTGTGGGATGTACCGAGAATTTCCCACTGGGTCTTTTCTCTAACTTGGAAAGAGGGCGGACTTGCGACCTGACCGCCATTTCTGAATGGTGATCATGTCTTTGTGTTGGTTTGGCAGCAATATTTTCAGAGCTCATGTTTTTATCAATGAATGGATTAAGCTCATGCATGTCAATGTGATCTGTGTTATAGTCTGTGAACCCATTAACTCGGTCTATTTTTGAAGGCTTTCTCCTTGGTGAGTCTTCACGACTTCCTTGTCTTTGGATATACTTCAATGGATGCTTACTGGTCCCTGTGGATTCTGGGGAATATTTCACAGTGCACTGGTCTGAGGACGGAATATTGTGTTCGCTTTTGTCATCTGTAGAAATGTCTGTAGTTTGTGAAAATGCATCTTCGTTTATGTTTAAATCAGTCAATTTATTGCTGTCAAGGGTGCTTTTGTGACTTTTCTTGGTGGATGGCATGGGAGTGACCTGTTGCTGACTGTTTACGCTTGTTGAAACTGGTGAATGTGTAGATACAATGGAGCCTGAACTGGTTTGGGAAGTGGTTCTTTCCAGTGATGTGGGAACGGCAAAGGGTGTAATGTTGAGACTGATTTCACATGGACCCTCGCCCGTATTGATGGAAATGGTCGAGTGAAAGTTTGGCTGTGCTGGATTTGTGTCTTTGGCTGATACAGAGTAGGACACTGGGCTTTTTACTTCATTCTCAGTATCTTTTTGGGTGGTTGGTGTTAACATACCATCACTGGCAGCTCCAGGAAACTGTCCATTTGGAATGTCTTCAGGCACTGAGATTTTCATAACAGTTTCATTATCAAAGTGTAACTGGTTTCTCTGCTCAACAGTTTCAGATGGAAAAGTTCTGACAGACTTTTGGGACATGTATGGACTATCAGTGCAGCTTGCAGCATTTTTCTCAATGTCTGCTTTTACTGGGATATAATCGTCTCCAAATGAGTGAGTGTGATCTTGTTGAAATGGATTTTCTATGCTGTCAAGTGTCGAAGAGTTTACCAGTCGCTGGTTTTTTATAATCTGATCTTTACCGATATTATCTGTGGAGATCTGGTCATTGTTTGTGGAGCTTGCCAGAGAATGATACGGTTGGGCACTCTCAAGGCATGGGTTCAGGTTAGGTCCCGAGGTGATCCAGTCTCGTAAAGGTTGTTTCTTGATTGTATTGTTGTCTTTGCTCACTTCTTCAATGTCTGTGATACTGGTCAGGGTGTTCTGAGTATTGTCAAGGCTCATGTAGGAGAAGCTGGAGGTGGAAGAACTAGATGCCTGTCTCACTGATTTCTTAGGGCTTCCTCCAGGAACACACTGTTTGACTGTAATGTGGAAGAATAAGTAAATGATGACAGACAAAAAGGTAAAAATGGAAAGACTTAAAAGTAAATGTATTTTCTCTGCCATTGAACAGAGACTAATAAGAAAATGAGGAACGAAACAGGCAGGCATTACAAATGTCACTGACATGAACAGGTCTTGAATTGTCCTATGTTCTCTGAAAAGGCAATTTAACCTTCTAAATTAATAAATGGCCATCAACTGCTGTGCACTTGTTTCCTTTTTCTTTTTAATAAACTATGCATGTTTGTTCTTTGACTAGTATTCATAGAAATATCACTTGCATAAATCCATAATATAGTTCACAAATTTTCCACCTTTGAACGCAAAAAGGCTTTTCCATTAAGCCACCTACAGTAATCAAATTAATTTTGCATGTAGGTTTCATATACTGTGGAGGGTGCACTGAAGTTAGATTTTTTACCTCGTTTTGTTTTTGAATTTTTTGAGTTTGCTTTGTGTTGCTGGCTGCTCACTTCCGATCCCTTTTTTCATGAGCACATGATGTGTGAAGTGAACACATCTTGCCGGCTGATTCAAACTATTTGATCTGCCTGCGGCTAAAATTAGAACACAGTAATACCCTGCTGCTTGCTTCGGGAATATATTTCGGTTTGCCAAATACTAGAGAGGACAAAAAGTGACGTGTAGAGTGGTGGTTGGGGGATCCATTCAGAGTGCTTTTAAGCTTGTAATAAGCTGGATATTATGTGATAAACTTAGCATTAATATGATGTGATAAAATCAATTTTTTGAAATAAAGATTATAAAAGAAATTTATAAACTATTGAGAATATCATTCTGGTTATGCCGACTTTCTTTTTTGGTAAATCTTTAAAGTTTTTGTTGAAGTAAATCAAACCCAGATGGGGGCATGTTGGTCTAGAGACAAGGTGTTTGGCTCTCATGCCAAGGGTACCGGGTTCAATTCCCAGTCGGCACAGGCATGTTAGAAATTCGGAGGAATTTTCCCCGTCCCTGATCCTATGGTAGGTGGGATCGAGCACCTAGTCTTCTCCGATAAGGATGGAAAACTCGGTTGGCACATGCGTACATTAAACATATATTGCCAGTTGGAAGCTGAGAAGAGCAGGCCTAACAAGGCCGGCTGCCCAGGCAAAATCTATAAAAAAAAAAAATATCCCTACTACAGTGGACCATCATGTTTAACTCTTTCCGTACTTTTCACCGATACATCGGTTCCTCCGACTGACGCATTTGGACTAATTTCTGCTGAAGTGCAGTAATAGTGGCATCGGTTGTACCACAAACAACAAAAACACTGGGAAGCTAGATGGACACAGTATCGTTGAAATGCCCAGGGGTAACAAGGAGAGTACTTTTTGCCGATGTATCGGTCCTCCCGACTGACGCATTTGGACTAATTTGGGCTGAATTGCAGTATGGAAAGAGTTAACGACACTGCTAATAACGAGGTCTTTGCCTCTAACGAGAACATTTTAAATCCCCGTTTTTTCTACTATACAAGCTATATATTAAAATACTTGAACAATAGCAATCGATAATCACAACCTTTGCTATAGCGAGAGAATTAATTCTGAGTGCATACGCCACCCACACACACAACAAATTTACGCCCACCCACCCGTCTAATCATCTTTTAAGATCTTGCTTATACCAAAGGAGCTTTGTTTTCTTACGACCGCATACTATGCCACCACCCACGCAACCAAAAAATTTACCGGTAGTGATTTACGCGGATCAAAGACCATGCTGCGAGTAATATAATTAATTATCGCACATCGCAAGTAGTGACCAGAGAGTGCACGTGTCTGACAAAGCTACACTGTTGTAGCCTTCATAGACAGCCCCACAGTTTGCGTTAGTGAGTGATGAGTCATCACTTTGAGCTGGCTGCTCCTAGTGTGCTGTCACAGCACATGGTCAAACAAACAAACAAAAAAAGTACCGAGATCAAGGTCGAGATCTGCCGTCAGTTTGATATTACAGTACCGGTATATGTAGGCCTACGTTGATCGACAGGACATGCCAACAAGAGAGGTAACCATTATTTTTCATGGTTACTTCCCTTGTTAGCATGTCCTGCACATCGTGGAGTATTTTAACCCCTTGCCTTGCCTTTTTTACGCTTTCCTGGAATAGCGAGACCTTTGGTATAACGAGACATTTTTGGTGGAACATAACCTCTCGTTATAACCAAGTTCCACTGTACATCCCCAACCTCCAGATGGTATCAAACGAGTATGGTATATAAAAAATACAACAACAAAAACAAGAGCAAGACAAATAAAAAAAAACCCAAGAAAAAAAAGAGAGGTACAAAATGCCAAGGGTAGTAACTCTCCTTAAACAAACATCTCGTCACAACTCAAACCCAGCCAATTACCACTATTTCCATCCTCTGAACCCCCGGGGTTCAGCTCCAGGCCTCCAGTTTCATCCCCACAGCCGCTCTGTCTGCCAGTTCTCTGTTTGGTCACATTGCCATCATCTCCGTCTGTCTCCCCATCTCCAGGAGGAATATGCGGGGAAGGCGTCAAACTGATGCTGCCGTCTTGCTGGGCCGCCCCTGCAGATTTACGGCCGATGAGCCAGTATGTTGGCATCTTACCCTTGCCCTTAAAAGCAGCAATGAAAGCACAGATACAAAAAATACTTCTTAAAACATTACATTACATTACATTACATTACATTACATTACATTACATTACATTACATTACATTACATTACATTACATTACATTACATAATTTGTGACACTTCTCTTTGATCTCCTACTTGGACATTCACACAGTTTCCTTTAAAGTACCATTTCTGACAGATAGCAAGTCTGACCTTCCGCATACTGTACCTACTATAAATTCAAGTGATCTAACTTACAGAAAACTTTACCTGTAGATCATTTTATATATATTGTCAGTTTCATGACAAAAGAGCAAACAGATATCAACAGCAGGTGTACAACCAACGATTAAGTTCTCTGTTTAACGAAGGGGCAAAGCCCCAAAATCAGTGTTGTGAGAAGTTTAGTTTTGTAAATTCTGTGCCCACTCTCATCATCGATTTCTCACCTTTTTGTCATACTACATAATACAAAAACTAAATGAAATTGAATAAAACTACTCACATTGTGTAAAGTCCCCCGCCCAGCAACATACTTCTGATAACCACAAAAGAATATGTACATGTATCTCAAATTTGACCTACTCTCCCCTTTGTCATATAGATAAGTTAAGCGTTTGCTTTTTTAGTGAACAATACAGCTGTTGTTATCTATTTACCCTTTTGTCATGAAACCGCCATAGTATATCACTTTATATAAATAAGTTGTCGGTTTGTGCATATGCACGCACCTACAGAAATCCGATGGGTAGGATTGGCTTCCCGTTTGCAGATAGGAATGACATTGTTCCTGCGTACATCCATTGGTTATGATATTGTGCCAACGTCAGTTTGACGTAGAGAACCCGCTCCTAAGTAAGCCTACCAACCTTATGGAAATCTCATACAAATTTACGTAATATTGATATAGGGAAAAGTCCCATTCCCATACATCTTCTATAACCTCAACTTGATCAAATTACAAAAACTATCAGTTTTAGTTTCCTTTAACTCTGTGTGTGCCAGCCACCGATATATCGGTTGTTCTGCTGGTCATGTTTGTGCCAATTGCCGATTTATCAGTGCACAAGAATGCTAGGTTATTTTATTCTGAGAAGAAAGGAAGTCGACTTTCTATTCATAAATGTTGCTGTAGTTAGTCTTCATTCATCTCCTGCACTGTTTTCTTCCTGTGTCGGCAATGCTGCAAACATGGAAATCTTCATGGCATGCAAAGTCCCATTTCTGAAAGATAGCCAGACTTTGACCTTCCATCTACATTTTCAACACGATGAAATTTATAAATGCCATCACCTGTGAGATATTAGCAAACACTTACCTTTATTTCCACCAAACCCCTCGCTTCCATGATGAAGTCAGGATTGTCTTTCAAGATTTCATGTGTAAAAAAGCTGATCTGAATCTTCTGGGCTGGTTATTGAACAAAATCATATGAGATTTAATAAATTAACAATATATGTACGATTCAGAAATAAGAAAAAAAGGCTGAGCAAAATAAATGGATACTATTTATACATTTATTTGACATCAAATGGGTATTTACCTTCTTTTTGTGCTTGTCATTAAATAAATTTCTGGTGCCTCAACATTGTGAGTGCAAGGGCAATTACTCTGGAAATACAGCCATTTCCTTTCAATAAAGTCGTGGATTATGTGGTCTGGTCCACACGCCAAGATATTTCAACACAAAATAATTATTACTGTTTAAAGAAAAACCCAAGAACATTTAAACAAAGCCAGCAGTCTAAAACTGAGCCGACTGACGAGGCTACCAACCATCGGCACGGGAGAGAACTTACTAAATCTTAATATGTGATTTAATACGTAGTCATTTCCCTTGACATATTACTGGCTGCGCTAAAACTAATTATTGTTTAAACTGTACGTTCTACCTTCACTTACGCAATCCTTGAGACTCCATGCGAGAGGCCAAATTCACCGCGTTACCGAAGAGACAGTACCGGGGCATTGTGTTACCAACAACACCAGCTACCACTGGACCCGAATTCAAGCCTGCAGAAACAACGGGAAACAAGCTGTGAAACATTATACAATCATCATCATATTATAAAGGAAGTAAAGCCTCCATTGTAATCATGGAAGGCTTTTTAACCGCTGAGCCTAAAATTCCACGAAAATCAAATTCTATATTACACATAGAAACACTTAAAGATTACGTGGGTGTATTTTAAACGATCTTGAACGTTGTTACATTTTTAATACTTTCGTTGATTTTGAACCACAACTGGTTTGAACACATAGAAACACTTAAAGATTACGTGGGTGTATTTTAAAGGATCTTGAACTTCGTTACATTTTTAATATTTTCGTTGATTTTGAACCACAACTGGTTTGAACACAAAACATGTTGCGGCATATTAAGCAGGAAAACAAAAACAAACAAACAAAAATATGCATTTTCTTTGAGTAGAAATAAAAAGTACAACAGGAAATTTCATTTTGCCCCTCAATTTACATACTTCAACTTTGAAAAATCATATCTCTGTGTATCCCTCTAGACAGCAGGCCAGCTAGTATTTACGAAACACTAAAAATATGTTTTCACCTTGAACGGGAAAACAATATTACTACATGTATGTTATAAACTTATACAAACTGGACAAGACTCCTCGTTCTAAAATCCATCTATGTTGAATATATTTCTGTGTTTTCACACAGTTTAGTACTGTAAAAAAATATTTTTTTAAAAATAATTTTGTCTGCCTATTATTTTTTACAGTGCCAAGAAGCAAACTCAAAACCAGGCTACAGTTTAACAAATAAAAAATCATTTTCAGAAGGTTTACTGTGAAATATGAGCCCATGCAAATACAGTTTTTGAGAAAATTGAAGTTAATCTCGCTCACTCCAAAAAAGGCACATTACAGAACTATTAAATTAGTATCCTGAAAGCCAGGCGCATATTTTACAGAAGGAAAATACAAAATAAGATGAAGTTTCCAATGACAAAAATATGTTATTATAGTCATGAAGGCCAGTTGGCCAACTTTCAACGCATTCAGACAAAGAACTGCAAAGTAATATAGCTATTGGACAAAGGGCACACATTTCTGAAGGGACTGTCGACCATTGAAATCACATTACAATACCTATCCTGATACGGAGTTGAGACTGAGGCCTGTGTGGAATGACGAAGTTGATGACAGAGTTCAGCAATGCCAGAGCCGTATCGCCCATCACACTGGCATGGTCAGCGTCAGGCTCGGGGCAGCCACAAACCACCATGTAGGCATCGCCGATGGTTTCAACCTGGTCAGTACGAGTTTAAAGATCACAGCATTCAGTGGTGGAACTGGTAAGGGGGCAGTGGGTAGGTGAAGGTGGGGAAGGGGTTGGGGGGGGGGGGGGCTCTCATTACCTTTTTTTTTGTTTCAATTTTAAATACACCAGCAACGGCCGAATTCTTTGAATGGTTTTTACAAAAAAAGTGGTGCGCACCGAAAAGTTTTCAGGAAGTGATGATGAGTGTCATGGGCTCATGTGTTCGTGAAAATGAAGTATCAGGGGTTGTCGATTAGCGACATGAAGCAAACTCAAAAAATATTTCCCCATCATTATTTTCAAGTCTCCAAATCTAAAAAATATTTAAAAAATAGATCTAGATCTAACCTACTGCAGGTCGAAAGGAAGGCACATGCAGGGGCGAGGCTTCCTCATAATCAAATAATCAGTGATTACCCTTCGAATATTAATTCTAGAATTACTCCGCTTTTCAGATCGAGCCCAATTCCAAGTCCATTTAGTCAATTCAGCATTCTATTCTACCTTGCTATTTTGGGTTTGTTGTTATAGTCTAACACCCCTCATCGAAAAGCATCTTTGTAGGGACTTACACCATATGAACTGGTCCATAATCAGTGATTAACAAAGACGAAAAAGACGACTACACCCAGAAGCTAGCTTGAGCATAGCCTGTTTTCGTCAAAGCGGCGCTGCAGACGGCAAAATAGTGGGGGGAAAAATAGGTTTATAAGCAAGGTTTGACCTGATTTTACGTACTTATGCAGGTTTTTCACTATGCGGTCGTTTTCATCCCAATCGAAAGGTAAAGAGTAGAGTGAAAGAGTTTGTGTGGATCTTTTTTTTGTTTGAGGTAATCTAAGAATAATTTACTCTACGCACAGCAAGAGCTATCAAAGAATAATAATTATTATAGTCTAGATCAAGATATATAACTGTGATCAAAATCCGAGATGTGTGAGCGGCACCAGGGGAACGAGTTTAAAAATGTTTTTTTTTTATTGTATAACATAATCGACTTAAGCGAGTACGATATTTTAAAAAATATTTATGTCCCTGTTCTTAAATACAAAACAGCAATGATGTACTTGGGCAGAGTCACTCAACTGTAGCACACTGCATAATGATTGGTTAAGAAGTGGATCACGAAGTAGTGGCCCATGGTGATGTGAAAACTGTTAATCTATCTGTTTCTTTGAGATTTAGGGTTCAGATTGCCATTAGCATATTAATTATAAGGGACAGTGTGAGTCTTCTAGAACACAGCTGTGGACGAGTCTGAGTTTGGAGAAAGCTCCTTGATAAGACAACGGCCACATTGCGCAAGGAAAAAGCAAGTCAGTGAACAGAATATATTAGATCAATACGACAGGAGAAGACCCTTAAATAAATAAATAAATAAATAAATAAATAAATAAATAAATAAACAAATACACGTAAAAATAACAGGTACAAGAAAGACTCAGACAGTTTCAATTTTCACTGCAATATCTTTATAATACGATATGATAAGATAAATTTTATTCCTCCCTGTACAAGGAAATTTGTTTTGATCATTGAATACATAACAATACAGTTACAGAAATTGTGATATATATAGCGCGCGCACACGCACACACACACTAATAAATAAACAAAATTAACAGTGCACACAATATGCTTCCGTTACTAAAACACATTAGCCTGACAGGCAAGAGAGACAATTCAACTGTAGGCCTACACAGATTACGATCAAGATGATGATAATGTTCACAAACTTGAAGAATTTACCTTGTACACATTGTAATTCTGTATAATGTTATCAAATTGGCTGTACAGAAGATTTAACATTTCAACAACCTGTGAAAGACCAAGCGTTAACAATTATTTGCATGACACCTTAAAAAGTGACGTTTTTTTTCGCATTCAGCAGATACAATTCAACCTACGATCTCTAATTGCTGCACTTCCAAAAGTAGCTGTACTTCTTCTAACAAATGCTAAATCTGAATTTGCATGAAATATAAATATTAAAGATTTAAAACATCTTTGAATGTCTTTTTCCTTAATCTGTGGGGTTGCACCAAGGTTTGCAGCTAAGACAGAATACATGTAGGGCAAAAAGAAAAAGGTGTAACATAGCAAAGTCATACACTGACGGGCAAGCTGCTTTCCTAGAATTCAAGTGTAGATCCAAGTCACAGCTAAGTACTCGAATTGATTTTACATTGACGACGTGCCTGCTCCAGTTATAACTGGGCTGCAATGGCACAAAGGCAAATTTCCCAAATGGGACTACAGAGTTATACAAATACAAACATTGTACATTAAAAAATTTTTTTGTTTTTTTTTCCTAACGAAGGTAAATATACCAAAAGCTTGATCTGTCTTCCCCTTTTCTTTATATTTATTGTATCGTTTCTGTATTTTTTTCTTTTGCGAGGCTTTGCTACATAGGTACAATTTTTTACTTTTGCTATGTTCTGTCTTTGCACACACAAGCATTTGGCAAAAACTTTTTTCGTTCATAAGTTCAAATTTATCAAAATTACTGCAACAGTACTGATCTCACCATGAGCAATGACAACGCAGTCGGTACTGTAAAATATCAAAATTTGTCCCTCAGAACACGTAGGCCTACTAGCGTAACCAACATTTTGTTAGTTTAGCAGGAGAGCTGTTTTACGTTTTGGGCTATTTTCACCACCCTCCTGTGGCGTCAGTTTTCACCTTCTCGCGCTGATATTTTGACATGACATGTATAGGACTGCCAATATCCAAGTGCAAGAAAAATTTTCTTGTCAAAATTGGACAGTACGGGATCCTTGTTATTGTTCGAGAAATAAAGAAACGCTGAACATTTAATAAGCCATATCTCAGCTAATAATGCTCGTATGGATTCCCCGATCAGAGAGGAGCTAGTAAACGATACCGATATTAGCGTGGTGATTCTAACTCGATTTTGGCTGAAATGTCGGTTACGCTAGTACTTGTTCTGAGGGACGAATTACTGCAACAGTATAGATCTCACCATGAGCAATGACAACGTAGCCGTTACTGTAAACCATAAAAATTATAGCTACGCGAGTATGTGAGATGGACCTGAAATGGTAAGATGGGCGACAATTTGAAAGCGTTTACCTCCATGGGGGTACTTTCACTGGCTAACGTGGTGAAGCCAACGATGTCCGAGAAATAGATTGTAACGTCAGGGAAAGCCTCAGCTTGTACATGATGTCCAAATTTCAGATCATCTGCCACTTTTCTTTTAGAGAGAGAAATATTATCGTTCTTAGTAGGTATAGCTTAAAGCATTCCCAGCTAGCTCCAAATTTCAGATCATCTGCCACTTTTCTTAGAGAAATATAGAATCCTTTGGTATAGCTTAAAGCATTCCCAGAGAAATATATCGCCCTTAAGTATAGCTTAAAGCATTCCCAGCTAGCTCCAAATTTCAGATCATCTGCCACTTTTCTTTTAGAGAGAGAAATATATCGTCCTTAGGTATAGCTTAAGCATTCCGAGCTAGCAAACATTATGGAAAATAGAAGTGTACGGCTGACGCCAGGTTTGGACAGAGGAATTACGTCGTTCCCACGTTGATCCCTGGTTAGAGCCTCACGAAGACATTGGTTTGATGTGAAAAAAATAAAACCAGTCCCTATGGTAGTTCTACCTTTCCTGTGGAAATCTATATCGCCTTGATTTAGGACTGTTAGCTGGGTTTGTGATTAAACAGGCAAGTTTACAAAAGGAAAAGAGAGACCAGTTAATAAAATATAGTGCAAAATGTTTCCAGGGAGGTATTTTAGAAGTTTTTAAAAATATTTTAACCATAGCTTCATATTCCCACTTAATGTTTTCTTTCATTTAGGCAGGATCTGGCGAAAGTTGTCGAAATTTGTCTCTATCTCCTATTCTGTAGTGTTCAGATTTATTTGGTACAATGTGCACGAGATATTATTGTGTTCTCAAATGTTTACAAGACAAAATGACTATTCTGAAAAAACTATAAATTTGGTCTTATTCTGTACAATCCTTTGGTCTCCCAGACTGCAAAGTTCGAATTTCTAATATAATACTGAACCCATAGAATGACAAGGTTCTATCTCCACTTTTTGGCTGAACTGAGTTACACCTTAGGCCTACATACTACTTCTACAGGCCTTCTTCATTGTGTGTCAAAGTTTCAAGCAAATTCGGTGTGTAATTTGTAACTAAAAAGAAAAAAAAATACTTTGCTCTAAAAGCTATGATCACATGAAATTTCAATCCTCGCTTTCTCAAAAATTGACAGAGGGGAGTTAGAAACTTGTCATGCTAAGGGGACAATTTGCTCGGACATATTATCTCACATGATCATACCATACCTTGGTAACATTCTGTACAATAGTGTGTCAGTCTTCCTCTTCTCCTCCTCTAACTGGAGAGTTCTCTCTGAGACCAGATCTTCCAGACGCGTGGAATAGCGCTCCATCAGGACCAGCATATTGTCTAGTACACTTGTGGATCTGCAACAGGCATTTTTTTTTTTTTTGTCCACATTTTTCCTGGTGTACTGCATGGAACTTACGAACATAGATCATCGATACTTTCTCTTTATGTTTTTACTTTTTGCAGAAAATGCTCAATAATAATAATAATGATAAAAATAATGATAATATTAATAATGACAACAATAATAACTAATAATCTACACTTGTACAGGGCACATTTCTAATTTAAAATACGATCTGGATTCCATACAATTTGAAATAAATATTCATGGCAAGAAGATTTTTGAAAAAATACAATTTCATACAATATATTTTCAAAGCATGAATAACACTGGCAAAAGGACATCTCATTAAAAACGAAACAGATTTAGAATATTTTAGTTTAAAAGACCAGTGTTTAGTTCCAATTTAAAAAAGTTCAGCTTCAGCTGTTCTAACATATTATCATTGTGAAGCGCCTTTAGATTTTGGAACCCTAAGTTGAAGCTTATTTGGCAATATGCCTAAATCCGGCACTGAGAATAACTAACTTGAGAGGGCTTAATCTTTTCATCTTTCTGAGGACCCTCTTGATGTTTGGTCTGAGAGTAGGATCTTCGGCCCAGCAGCCTTTGATCAGGTTGACAAATGACATCATCACAACATGATGTTCTGGAAATTCTTCGGCAATATGGGGTCTCATGTAACGTTCCATCTCTGGATGGGCAACTTTCATAATGATTTCTGGAATAAGACAAAAACTGAAATTCAATAGGCTGTCACGTTGACAGTAGGCAGTGAAATTGAGGGGGGTTAGAATTAGAAGTGCTATTGGCACTCAGATACCTTGTAGGTCTTCATTTTAGGAGGATCGCTGCTCTGGGCTTTTACGAGTCACTTTTTTCTTATTCTTGTTTGTATTTTACTTGTTTCGCCGTTGTTGTTGTTGTTGGTGGTGGTGATGTTGTTGTTACTGTCGTCTTTCTGGCTTTCTTGGCTTTCTTAGACCTCAAAAGGGCTCCGTCTGGGTTGCCTTTATCCTGGTCTTATCCTAGTTTTTTCTTTTTTTCTTTCTTTCTTTTGAAACTTTTAACCCCCTCAACATATTTAGTGTGGTTGGAATTATCAGGGAAATGCCATTCAAATTCCTTCTAATTCTAACCCCCTCAATTTTGTCAAGTGTGTCACAGAGGACGAAGATTTCTGAATGCAGCCAGGCCCGCGTGAAGCTGTTGAAAGGCCCACAGGCCATGTGGGAAATGCAGGCGCCCATTTCAAATTGTTCATGACGTACCTCGTATTTGGTGCTAAATACATTGTGTGTACCTATAATTTATGTATAGGCCTATCAATATTTCAATAGTTTTGTTTATTATCTTATAATAATATTTTGTGCTAAAGTCCCGTCCTCCATCCCCACCCCACCCCCCGCCCCTTCACTCTCCCCTCCCCCAGCCGCGTAGCTTGGGTTGCCAGTGCCCTGGGCAAAGCGTATGACTTCCGCCCACGTTACACCACTGCCCCAACCCCCCCCTCTCAACTTTCTCTAAAGCATCAGAATTTTTTTTTGACCGAACATCTCCCATGTGCGTATACACACGTACGTGCCATCGTTTACTGTAGTGAACTCTTTTAAAACTCGCCACCGATTGGTTCACGACGCCTTAAGTGCTCGCAGTGCAAATCAGCTAACGAATCAAAATCAATGCCACCATCGCCATGGTGAAGCGTGGGTCCGGACAGACAAGATGGTGGATATGCGCATTCTACCTATATCACCGATCACTGTCGTTCAAAGAGGACAATATGAGAACTCTAATTGTTCTCTGAAAGAAACTAGCTGGAGGTGAATCAGTTAAATTTTTTGTCACTGACTAGATGAGGTGCCCGGCATTACCCGTGACAAACCTGCGTTCCCACCATTCTCTCTCCCTCTCTCTGATCTAGATAATTTCCCCGTAACAAGTTACGAGTATTTCTTTGTTCAGCAGGTTACTCATGCGCGGCAGGACACTGCGCACCAACTAAACGCTTGTCAATAGACACTTTTCATTTACCGTCCTCCATATCACGTGATTTGCAAACAAAATGGCGGCGTGCCCCACTTGTAGGGCGGAAGCGGTGGACAACAATCGAACGATGTCATCCTCTTGTTGGGCACCCAACTGTTCAAACCCGTTAAGTGCTGGTTCTGGCATAAAAATGCATCTCTGTTTAGACTGCACATATTCAGATGCCATCACTAAGGCAAGTGGAGGTTTTTGCCCTACACGGTGCTTTTCGATGCCGTGCGGCTCCCTGCAAACAATCGTAACGCGGAAGTGAATTAAGGGTCTATACAGCCAACCCGAGCCGTGGGCTTATCAAAAGGAGCACAAAACGAGATCATTGCACTTTGCATTTTTACAACTTTTAAAATATTTTGCCTCAAATTTGAATAAACATGTCGATACAAATGGAGTTGGGTTAGATTGGTTGATAATTGAGAAAATTAATTTTATAATTTTGAAATTGACATTTAGGCTGTGAAAAATTGCACCACAATGAATCTGCCCCACCACTTTTTTCTTTTGTTTTTTATGGATAATAAAACACTAGTGACAAATGAATCAAATACCTTTAGGTGTGAAGTGAATGAGCTCCTCACTGTAGGCCAGGTTCTTGCAGAGCAGCTGCTTGAGGACAAC
Source organism: Onchidella celtica (assembly GCA_963931925.1). Classification (NCBI taxonomy): domain Eukaryota; kingdom Metazoa; phylum Mollusca; class Gastropoda; order Systellommatophora; family Onchidiidae; genus Onchidella; species Onchidella celtica. The sequence goes on along the minus strand of OZ007575.1, from coordinate 25,196,971 downwards.
GCCCAGGGAATACATATCAGCCTCTCTAGTGTGGACCACTCGCTCTTTCTGTAATATGGGTCTCAGTATCTCCGGTGCAGTCCAGAACAGATCTGGTCAACATGATATAAGAGAACTGAAACAGCATGACCAATGGTAACAAAACTGCCCTGTTAACAATGACGAAATATCATAAAAACCACAGAACAGCTGTGGGGTCACAGCAGGGCTATAGCCTACGCAAAGTCAAAATTGGGCAAAAAGAAAAAGTTGTATTTAGCGATACCCTGCCTGAGAAATAAAACCCAAACGATACAAAGCAAACTAAAGAGAAGACAGAAATTACACAAAACTTTCGGCTTTCGCCTTTTTCAAGTGAAAAAAAATCGAACAATAAAGGATTTCAACAGGAAATGTATAGAATCGAAGCGAAATAGGTTACTTAACTGCGAGTTCTTGCTTCGCTAGCAGCACCAAGGCACTCTTCTCTTTAGTTTGCTTTGTATCGTTTGGGTTTTATTTCTACGCAAGCCTTGGCAACAGACAGCTTTTTCTTTTTGCCCAATTTTGACTACGATGATAATAATAAGAGAACTGAAACAGCATGACAAATGTTAACAAAACTGCCCTGTTAACAATGGCGTGCGGAGGTTTAGTGATGCCCCATCACGCCCGGGGTCAGCTCTTCGATTGAATGAACCAAGACTTAAGCGATGCTCCTTGAAATGGATGCCCGTGGCCATCGCTAACTCTGCCCCCCCCCCCCCCCGTCCCCCTTATACACGCCATTGCCTGTTACGGAGAAAAGACCACTTTGTAACATCGTTTTATAGAATGAAATGTACACTACCCAGTCAGCATCCCTGTGTCAATGCCACGTAGTTTTGTAGTGGACTTCCATAGAGTAGATAGGATTACCGTAGGAGGGGGGGGGGGTTCCCGATATCAAACCGACGTCGGCACAACGTCGTAACCAGCGGATCTACGCCGGAACTATGTCATTCCTATCTACACGCCAATCCTCTATATCGGATTTCCGTACGGTTGCCGGCTGGGTATCTTTCTATCTGGGTTATAACCAGGTACGACTATTCATTTCTTTTGGTCCTAAAAAAACCAGTAATTGAACACAGAACGCTATGTAAAATCGTGACCTTGGTTCTTGTTTGTTCTATCTCTATTTCCTGAAGAAAAAAACCAAAACTGGAGATCTTTCAGTATGTAGAAGAGGTACAACAACTGCACACTTTGACACTTGTTTAAAATGCATTGTGGCACTTATCAAACTGTTTCACAGTTCTAATTTATTCCAACTCCTTATCATAATACTAAAGCCGCAAACGTTTAACGTAAAAAGGTTGAGTTGGCACGAACAAGAACTAAGATGGCATTTAGTCAATTAATGTGCTGTAATGTAATATAATAATATAATAATTAACTTGTACAGACCCCAAATCCCCCCAAAAATGATGTGCTCTAAGGTGCGGGACTAAAATTAAAAACAGAATTAAAACAAAATCAGTTCATCATGCTCCTACTCACACACATTAACAAATACTTGATGTAGTCCCACAGTTGTACACAGAATATAATATACTAGCTGAGTACCCGTTAGATGAACAGGTTTGTGCAGGTTGTTTTTTTGGGGGGGGGGGGGGTCGGGGTAACACTTCAGACGCCTGTGAACTAAGAAAGGCATTAATGCTGCATAGATAGCTTTTAAGAAGAGATGCAACAACAAAGGACACCAGTTCAGACCGAAAGGAATAAGAACAAAAGCCGAGATGCATAGGGTCATCCCCAAAACTCAGCGATAGGACAGTACACAGTGTGCGGTGGTGCGCACCGAACATTTTCAGGAAGTGATGTCATAAAAACCTACAGCATGTCAATGAGCATTGTGAAAATTGGGGAAACAATTAAATAAAATATAAAAAAAACTACACCGATTTGAGACTTTTATTAACTATTAAAAACTGTGCACCTTTACATCTATTCTGATGCACCATATAGAATTTGAAGTCTGAGTGTTGAGTGGTTCAGAAGCCTTTTGCAACGAAAAATCTCAAGTCCACAAATATATATATAGTATAGATAGATAATGTACAACTCTGATGTGCTCAGGCAAAGGAATTAATATATTTTTTTACCTGTGTAATATTTCTCTTCACCAAGATCCTCCGCGGGCTTCTCTCCCTTTTTAAACCGTTTGAGGCCGAAGTCGCAAAGTTTAGCTACCCAGCGGCTGTCGATGACACAGTTGGAAGCCTTCAGCCTCCCGTGGACCTCCAGCTCGCTAGTGTGAAGGTAGCTCAGTCCCTGTGGTGTTATTATGTAATAATACTAATAATAATGGATGGCATCTTATAGAGCGCATATCCATTTAAAATGCTCTATGCGCTTTCCAGAAGCAACATGGCAACCACAGAGCAGAAATGGAGCGCCGGCGAAGCGCTCAACACACTACACTGCTTCTTTCTCTCTCCCTGTCTCGCTCACTCTCTCTCTCTCTCTACCTCTCTCAATCTCAGAGCAAATTGTAACGCAGCCTGATAGGCGCAGTTCACAACTGTAATGTAATCGAATGTAATGTAATCTGGGGGTAATTTAATGTAACGTAATGTAACAATTAACTTGCATAGCGCTCAAATTTATATATTAAAAAAAAAAAATGATGTGCTCTAAGTTTTGCTGAATTAAAATTAAAAACAGGACTGGCGTCAGATCAATTCATCATGCTCCCACTCACACACATTAACAAACACGTGATCTAATCTCATCCTCAAACTTCGGGACATCATTCAGTGTCAATAATAAAAAAGTCCTAAACCATCCAATTTTGAGCCCACATGTATTTTTTAACGAAGTGCATATATCCGTACAACATGTTGTGCACACCATTCGATGACGTGGGCTGGGGTAGCTCTACCTGATTGGTCTAAAATGTAAGCGCTCTTCTACGAATGAAGAAGATTCATTCACATTGTGTGTTCTACGTCATCGAATTGTGTGCACAACATGTTGTACGGATATGCGCTTCCATTTTTTTAATGTGACGATGTTTTCGCTTTTCCTGCTGTCAACGCTGATGTTGTTCCACAATTTAGGCCCACCAACAGAAAAAGACTTTTCACCAAGTGGCAATCTGACTGTGGGTGTCTCAAGAAGTTTCGCGTGAATTGATCTTAAAGTCCTTGATGGCTTGTAGTGATTCCACTAGCTCTGAAAAATATTCTGGGGCTAGCCCGTTTAAACACTTAATAGGGCGATCGAAAAATGTTAAAAAGCCACTATGCCTTTTTAAAGGTTATCTATCTGAAACGTCTCAACCAACAGGACCATTATTCCTCACTCTGAAAATGACACCGTCCACTTTATTACTTGAAAGGCTTATCATTTTAGGAATTCGCTGATGTGAAAGTAATTCAAAACCTATGCCAATAAAATTGTTACCATCGAAATTCCTGTTAAAAGCTTGTCTTCTTAAAATGTCTCAACCAATGTGACGGCTATTTCTCATGTTGGTAAATGATACCAAAGTCAAATTTATTGTTTGAAAGAACAGTCGGTTTTAAATTCCCCAGTTAATTTATCCATTCAGTCAGACACTTTAGCTACCAGTCAATTAGTCCGTCCATCTATCTTTACTGCTCGTACAGCCAACTCTTTCAGGCAATGTCTGTACTACCCATTTGTTAATCTATTTGTACGTCAATAAATCTGTGGAAGAGTCTTAGAGATGCAACCTGTCCATCCATCAATCAATCATTCCGTCCGTCCCCATGTCTGTCTGTCTGTGTGTCCGTCTATCCATGCACTCATCCATCCATCCATCCATCAGTAACTCCGTCTGCTGTCTGCTGTCTATGTGTCTGTCTATCCATCCATCCATCCATCCATCCATCCATCCATCCATCCATCCATCCATCCACCCATCAATCCGCCCGTTCATACATCCGTCCGTCCGTCCCTCCCTCCCTCCCTCCCTCCGTCCGTCCGTCCATCCATCCATCCATCCATCCATCCATCCATCCATCCAGCCAGCCAGCCAGCCAGCCAGCCAGCCAGCCAGCCAGCCATCCATCCATCCATCCATCCATCCATCCATCCCCACCCACCCACCCACCCACCCACCCACCCATCCATCCATCCATCCATCCATCTATCTATCTATCTATCTATCTATCTATCTATCTATCTATCTATCTATCTATCTATCTATCTATCTATCTATCTATCTATCTATCTATCTATCTATCTATCTATCTATCTATCTATCTATCTATCTATCTATCCCCTTCGCTTGTCTGTTTCTCAATCCGTCCATTTCTCCGCCTTCCGCCTCTAGTCTCTGTCAATCTGTTGCCAGAATACAAACGTACAGTGCAAATATCGGAAGCCAGTGAGAACTGAAACATGGATTCCAGCTTGATGTCCGTGTTATGTAGTATATCCTCCAAGCTGCCTTTACTGCAATATTCCCATAGCACGCAGACATTGGGTGCTTCTATACAGGCCCCACAGAATGCTGCCAGATTGGTGTGCTTCAGAGATTTCATCTGTGTCAAGGAAATAATTGTCACAGATAACTGAATAACAGCAATTTGCAATAAAATATAACAGGAGTGGTACATAATGATAATAATAATAATAATAATGAAGATTATATTATAAATTATATTGCGCGCAATCCAAACAGTTTGCTCTAGGCGCTTTACAGAATCACAGAATTTGTTCTCTCCATTTTAACCCATCCTCTCTCTCTCTCTCTGTGTCTCTCTCTCCTTCTGTCTCTCTCTCTGTTTGCTCTAGGCGCTTTACAGAATGTCTTATTCTCTGCATTTTTAACTCACCCCCCCTCTCTCTCTCTCCCTCTAAGTGTGTGTGTGTGTGTCTCTCTCTCCTTCTCTATCTCTCTCTGTGCCTGTTTGTCTCTCTCCCCCCCTCTCTCCTTCTGCCTATGTTTTCTTCGCCATTACTTGAACTATTTCAACAATAATATCATTCAATCCACTGACCAATTTCATCTCCTTGAGCAACTGTTTATCTTCCTTGATGGATTTCTTCCGGACCTTTCTCACAGCCACGAGATCTCCGTTCAGCTTAGCGACCTGTCAGACAGATGAAATAATTATACACTCAGACATTATAAACATTCTTATTATTTGCAAAGCCCAGGTCAGTAGCAGAGAAGATGAAAACCATATAACAAATTCTAGAAGTAAACATACCAAAATAATAATCGTCCTATAATCCGAGACACAGAATACCGAGATGGACCATTCCTTCTTTCACTATATGTCCACAACTTGTGCGCGTATAAACATGGTGATTACTACACACAGAGCTCTGTGATACTGTCTTTTTCGTTCGATTATGAAGGGGTGTGGTGCGAATTGTTGCATCGTTGACATAGATGATACGCGCGCAAAGTCGACGGACGGAATTTGGCGGACTGAACCGACTCATTATCCTGTGTCTCGGCTATAATAGACCTAGAAGGTGAATATATAATCACCTAAAACTTCGCGACGACGCGCTCAAAAATTATGAAACTTAGTGTACTGTCTCACTTTTTGACGATAAGTTACATGGACATATTCATTTCGGGCAAAAATCACACCTTAATGTTATTTGTTTAAAGTCTTTTTGAGCCGCAAAAATAGAGACGCATTTTCGTCGAAGAAGAATCAAAAAGTATGATCGGAAATTTCGTCCTTGACCTGTCGTTACACACTGGTGGTCGAAAATCGACGTAATCGCATCTGTCTACTACAATAAGTTCATTTAGTTATCGCATCGAATCCAAATGCTGCTTTTAATGTAGCCCAGATCTAGATATTATACGATTGGGCTTCCTACAAAGAATCTGCAAGATTTATCTGGCGCGGATCGGCTAGTAATAATAATAATAATGACAACAACAAAAAACGGAAATAGCAATAATGATCTAATATGATGGTGATAATAATTGACTATTTTGTAGGAAAAAGCAAAAAAAACATATAGGCCCATTTTAGTACACAATAACCGAATCTTTTTACTTTTTCAAAAGCAATCAAATGGCACTTAGAACCTTCTAATGCTAACCCTCTCAATTTTTACCCCGAAGCGTTCAGAACTGGGTTGGTTCACGCAAGATTAAACTACGAGTGGAGCTGAACAAAAGTTAAAATGTTGGTTAAATACGCTAATCTGATTTCTGATGGGCTTTCAAGCTGTGTGATGTAGTGATAAGGCGCTTACTGTAATCCTGTTGTTTACAAATTAATGAACTTATCAAACATCCCTGTGGGACTATCCTTATGGTACATATTATTATGCTCGGCGGGGGTGGGGATGGGGGGTGGGAGCGGATAGAGAGGGGGAGGAGGTGGAGAGAGATAAAGAGGGGCAGACAGAGTGGGGAGAGAGAGGGGTAAGAGAGTCTGGGGACTGAGAGAGGGTTGAGAAAGAGAGACAGAGAGAGGAGAGAGAGAGAGAATGACAGAGAAAGAGAGAGAGTTTGAGTTTGAGTTTGGCTTTTTTGGCGTATCGGTAGGATAAAGAGTGTGATGCGCCTATCAGGGTTTAATTTGGGAATTTATTTTCGTTTTGTATTCGGAGCTTCTAAATTTGACAAAGATAATTAAATAGTTTCATATACATTTTATCACATTGGTAAAATTCTCAAAAGTTCTTTTGAATAGAGAGCACATAGAGAGAGAGAGAAAAAAGAGAGAGACAGAGAGAGAGAGAGACAGACAGACAGACAGACAGACAGACAGACAGACAGACAGACAGACAGACCGACAGACAGACAGACAGACAGACGGACAGACAGACAGACAGACAGACAGACAGGCAGAGCGAGACAGAGAGAGAGAGAGAACGAGAGAGAAAGAGAGAGACAGAGAGAGAAAAGAGAGAGAGAGAGAAAAGAGAGAGAGAGAGAGAGAGAGAGAGAGAGAGACAGACAGACAGACAGACAGACAGAAAGAAATCGCTCTAGTTAAATGAGAGAACGTAATTTGTTTAACTTTAATTCTAGTCCAGCTCATATTTTATAGTTATTTTTATTTCACCTCATTTCATTTCACGTAATCTTGGATCACAATAAACATGGTATCATTTATAATCTTCTGCATTTATCAAGCCTTAAACGTTATCAACCCTCACGACCTAATCCTTTAATTTTGGGACAGAAGAATCTGATTTCGGCATTCCACTGAACTTCATTATCTGTTAATTAATGTATTTTTGCCAGTGGGACCATACAATCTGTACCATGGTTGTGTATTTAACTATTTACCAAGAACAGTTCGTTACATGGCGAATTTACCAATAACGATCTGTTATGTGCCGTATTTCCCAATAACGATCTGATACGTGACGTATTTACCAATAACGATCTGTTACGTGTCGTATTTACCAATAACGATCTGTTACGTGCCGTATTTACCAACAACGATCTGTTATGTGACGTATTTACCAAGGGGCCGGTAAGATCTGTTTTGATATACATGTATATCGGCTGTTTGACCTCTTAAATGTTTTAATTATTTTAAGGGCCAGATGATTATTTCTCCCTGGCCCAACATGATTCGTTTTGAGATTCTATGTAATTGGGGAGTTAATCTCTCTAACCAGTAGCATATTTAACGAAATAAAAAATATCGCTAAGTTAGGCCTACCTGAAAGTGGTAATCTCAACTGCCCTCCCCTCCCAGCCCCACTCCACCCCCAATTTTTTTTAAAAATTTGTTCTGGGCTTGTATCCACGGCAAAGCGATTACGTCGTTCCAATCGACTGATTTTCGAAATCGTTTGGGGATTTCGTGAATTTTTATTTGTACTTGGAGATCTTGTTTGTTGCCCGCAGTGGTGAAAGTGTAATTAAGTTTGAAGTCCTTTCATCTAGCGGGGCAGGTGACCCTCAGGTAAATTAAACAAAACAAAAAAATAATTCCCGGATCGAAGACTTTTTAAAAATTATTATTATTCTTTTTGCCCGAGAGGTTGCTTGCCTGTTCCGTACATTGCTAAAAACGATGAGTGACGTACTCTGCGTTGTCTAATCGACACCAAACTCCTAAAGTTCAAGGCTTCATTAGGATAACAGTTTCAAAGCATGGTGTCAGTCGGACCCCAGAATGTACGAGTTGGGATATAACGATAAAATCCTCTTTAGAAGTGTGGTGTATCTGAGACCCCGGGGCGCACGACTAACGTTATGATAATAAAATCTTACGGTGAAATCCTCTTTAAAAGTATGGTGACTGTCAGACCCCAGAAAGTACGGTAGGGATATAACAATATAATGCTCTTTAGAAGTATGGGGAGTCTGAGACCCTGGGACGCACGACTAACGTTATGATAATAAAATCTTACGGTGAAATCCTCTTTAAAAGTATGGTGACTGTCAGACCCCAGAAAGTACGGTAGGGGTATAACAATATAATGCTCTTTAGAAGTGTGGGGAGTCTGAGAGCCTGGGACGCACGACTAACGTTATGATAATAAAATCTTACGGTGAAATCTTCTTTAAATGTATGGTGACTGTCAGACCCCAGAAAGTACGGTAGGGATATAACAATATAATGCTCTTTAGAAGTGTGGGGAGTCTGAGACCCTGCGACGCACGACTAACGTTATGATAATAAAATCTTACGGTGAAATCCTCTTTAAAAGTATGGTGACTGTCAGACCCCAGAAAGTACGGTAGGGATATAACAATATAATGCTCTTTAGAAGTGTGGGTAGTCTGAGACCCTGGGACGCACGACTAAGGTTTTGACAATAACATCCAACGATGAGGTCCTTTTTAAAAGTATAGTGTCTGTCAGACCCAGAGAGTACGAGTGGGGATATAGCAATAAAATCCTCTTTAGAAGTGTCGTGAATCTGAGATCCCAGGACACACCATTAAATGTAAGACAATAAAACCCAACAATGACATCCTCTCTAAAAGTAAGGTATCTATGAGACCCCGGGGCGAAGGCGTAGAAACAGTAAAAAAAATAAAAAAAGCATGTGCCTTGGTGAGCCTGGAATTTCGAGAAAAAACGACCAGAATTGTGATCATTACATCTAATGTTTTCCTTGCTTTTTTTGGGTCCCTCAGATCCAAATATAAGTAAGGCTGGAGGGTTCAGTTCGTTGTTTAACTATCATGTCATGGGCCGGCCATTTCCACCCCATGTCTGTCTTCGCTATATAATATAGCGGGTGTGAATTGCAGCATTTGTAAAAATTTTTGTTAGTCAGTGGATGATTATGTTCAGTGAAGGGGAGCGGGGCGTGCGCCCAGTGTATGCAACATGTACACTGGGGCGGTAGGGATGGGGAGTCCTGTGAAGCGTACGTAGACTTGTCAGGAACGTCAGTGGCTCTCAACCTTTTTCAGGCTCCCTTAGGCTCCAAATTCTCTTTCATCGCCCCCTTCTTTTCCCAGTCACACCCCCCCCCCCCCGATCTACATGTATATTCAAATCCAATGAATACATTTCACAAGAAGATAGGTTACACACAAAGTATGGTGTTAAGTTTGTCAAGGTTTATTAGATTAAGACAATAGACGGTTTGACTATTCGCTATAGGCCCATTGCGGATATCGGCCATTTTAGTTGTCAGGACCAATGCTTAACCATGGCGATGGCAGCATTGATTTTGATTCGTTAGCTGATTTGCGCTGTGAGCACTTCAGGCGTCGCGAACCAATCGGCGGCGAGCTAAAAAAAAAGTTCACTACAGTAAACAATGACACGTGCGTTCACGCACATGGGAGACGTTCGGTCAATTCTTTCACTTCCTTTCCTTTGTTAACACGGATGGTAGGGAATCTGACCAGCTTGGATCCATCCTTTCCAACCCTGATATAACAGTCAACTACAATGCAACCAGCAGGCATTTTAACCGCTTGGACATATCTCGAAGTTACACTCGTCAGCTGATCCACCCGCCATTTTAGGTGTCGGAAGTACAAAACAAAAAACACTCTGTGACGTCATTCGCAATGGGCCTATAAAACAGAAAACATTCTTTACCAATTGCTCTAAAAAGAAACGGACCTTTTCTGTTTATACAACCCATTTACCCGTGCCTGCTGTTGAACTAGTCCCTGGCTGCTCTGTATTTGCCCCCCCCCCCCAATTCGTCCTCCACTCATGTTTTCGTGTACCCATTGCCCCACCCCCCCCCCCTTCATCGTTTTCGTCCCATTCTCGCCTTTTTCTGCGTTTTCCTCCTCTTGGATATCCAAAAAAAAAAAGGGGGGGGGGAATTCACACCCACGTTGAGAACCGCTGTTACAGACCCATACAGTTACGTCACACCCACGTTGAGAACCGCTGTTACAGACCCATACAGTTACGTCACACCCACGTTGAGAACCGCTGTTACAGACCCATACAGTTACGTCACACCCACGTTGAGAACCGCTGTTACAGACCCATACAGTTACGTCACACCCACGTTGAGAACCGCTGTTACAGACCCATAAAGTTACGTCATACCCACGTTGAGAACCGCTGTTACAGACCCATAAAGTTACGTCATACCCACGTTGAGAACCGCTGTTACAGACCCATAAAGTTACGTCATACCCACGTTGAGAACCGCTGTTACAGACCCATAAAGTTACGTCATACCCACGTTGAGAACCGCTGTTACAGACCCATAAAGTTACGTCATACCCACGACATCAATGAGATGGTTATACATCGGTGATACTTAAGGTACTGCATTCGATCCCCTGTCGTTGCAGGCACGTTGGAATTTTTTTTTCGGGTTGATATCATTCCTGTCCCTGATCCTTTGAGAGGTAGGATCGAGCACCTAGTCTTCTTGTTTAAGGACGAAAAACTCGGAGGGCCCGTGTGCACGTTGCGCGTGTTAATGATACATTGGCAGTCAAAAGTCGAAAAGAGCAGGCTGAACAAGGCCGCTGCCCTGGCAAAATTCTAAAAAAAAAACTCATCCCAGCCACAAAAACACACAGAAGCAAGAAGAAGAAAAATAAAAATAAGAGGAATGAGGTGTAAACGCCGAGGGCAGAGAAAACTCCTAAAATAAAGAGCTAAAAACAATTACAGCAGTGAAAACTCTCAGTTTCCATATCAATGTGAGTGTACAAAAATAGATTCACAGAACTCACCGAAGTAAACATCTGGCTGATCATAACCATGTTGTCATGGCGGGAACTGGAATAAGTGGAGGACATGTTCCCAGCCGAGGATTCTGATCGATTATCCGAATACTCATTAAGCGATTTCTGGCTGCCCGTAGTCACTGATAAACCCTGGGGAGAGATCAAGGTAAAATATGGAAATAAAACACAAAAAAGGATGACGTGTGTTCGGGAAGCGTAGACTAATTACAAAGCCAAATAGAGAAAATACTGAGATGGCTGCTGTTCAGCTATAGCTTTCTAGGTAAAATACCGCGTTCCCCTAACAAGTCCAATAAAGAAAAAATGGTGCCCGGGGACCGTGGTCTAATTACAAAACCAAACAAAGGACATACTGAGTTGTGTCAGAGAGTATGCATCTATAGAAAGGTTTCACTATTGGTCAATTTGCAATGCCAGACATGGGAGGCTGTGCGAAACCATTGCAACGTGTACACTTAGGTCGCTGCGGTAAACAATCTCCGTTTGTGCATTTCCACGAAGCGTAAGAGCTTGCAAACGGCTCTAAATAGTTTGAATCAGCCCAAAAATATGAACAAACCCTAGTAAACAGATATGCACATTATCTTTAATGAAGGGGGTCTCTTTCAATTCTTCAATTTCTTGTTTACCTCTGTCATTGTCCGAGTTTATAAATAGACAGCTCTTTTTGACTAGGTTCCACTGATATGTGCAGTTCTATTATTTAGCAAAATGTAACTTCACCTTGTTCTTGAACTAACTTCTACAAGTGTTCCGAATGACTGAACTAATGTTCTTTTTGAAAAACAAACAAAAAAACAAAAGGTTCTACGATATTCAAAGTTACTGCACCATTAAGTGAGCAATCACCAACGTGTCGGTTCAGAGCCAGAAATGATTATCTCCTTTGTGACAATGTTGATTATCCATTTTTGTACTGAACTAAAGAATTGATCGTTTCTATAATATCATCTTGATCAAGCATTGAAATAACACTGGCACTGCGCCAAAGACAATAAGAATGACCATGAAGATGATGAAAGATGAACGAATTTTAGGGATGGAACAGACTAATGCTGGTGTAGGCGCCAGACACGTGGTTCGCCGTCTGTAAATTTTGCTTCACACTAGCACAATAGGCACTGCCCGCTGCACCCCGCTGTGTGCGACAGGGTCTACTGCACTCGTGTGAAGCAAAATGTATGGGCGGCAAACTACCAGTCTCATGCCTGCACCAGCCTTGGGGGTGAAACAGACCCATGAAGACGCCAGCACACCCGCGGCAGTGTGACGCATAATAATTAGGCAGCAAAGCCACCACTTTGGCGCCCATACCAGAATTTGGTCTGTTTCATCCCTTAACATCGACTTACCGCCTGTGAAATCGGTCCTCGGCTGATGTTGAAGTTGAGATCGGTGTACTTCACCTTCCATACAGTCTCATACAGGGCTCGCTCGCTCCTCCAATATCTACAACATGTAAAAAAATACATTATAAAAAGTGTTCATATCGCCCCGAAGACAAAATGTGACTCGTCTGGTAAAATGATAATTAAGTCAGATTTGTTCATAAATTATGGAATTATTTATTGGCAATAAACTCCTCAGGTGGAGGAAGACAGGCGAAGATCTTCAGAGGAAGAGTGGATTCTTGCATTAGATGTTCCGACTTTTAAACTTCCTGACATCTTCTAGAACTTCGGTCAGACCGAGGTCATGACTCTTGGCATTCATCACCCATCTTTTTTTTTTTTGAACCTCGCCAGGCCTGGGGTTTGAACCGGTACCGGTGGTTTTTGGTGCAAGTGTCTTATCTATTCTGCCAATTCTGCCACTGGAAGTATCTATTATACAGACTATTGCCTCCAGCGTACGGGAAGCGTATATGAGGGAAAGGGAGTGTGCTTTTGGAAGAGTCTGCACGCTTTCATTCATAATACAAAATTTTTAAAATGTTGTTTTATTTTCCTTTTTTTTCAGACAGATTAAATTATCGAATTATATGAAAATCGTGTCTGTCATAAAAAATAACCAAGCTCTGTTCGAAATAAGATTTAAGTTTTCAAACAAATAGGCCTTATTCTCAACATTCCACAATCTAATGGCCCTGCGCTCGAACAATATTGTCCGAAATAGGATTTAGGGGAAAACCCAGCTAGTTGAATGTAGATGAACCATCAAAAAGAGTGGTGAGTGGAGAAGGTGAGGCAAATAACTGGCCATGAGGAAAGCTCAGACTACTCATATCAACTGACTAGTACGAAATGCCTCACTTAAAAGCAAGGTTAAGGTTACAGTCACAGAATTTGGGAATTTTTTGGTAAAATTGGTGAAGCCTAATAGGAAACTCAGTCAGGCCAAACGTATGAAAAGCATTAATACGGTGGGGGGGGGGGGGGGGATAAAAAAGGAAAAAGATGGCTGTGGTCTAATAATGAAGCGGTTGCTGTTATAAGTACGAACGCACCCCAAGCATTTTGCGCTAAGGGCGCGTGCGTATACCAACCTATCCCTAATCCCGCCTTCATCCTCAACCCTAAAGCTGATTGGTTCCCTAACCCTGATCCTTACGCTTCCAACCCAAAAAAAAGAAAAACAGGAGGAAAAGAAAAAGAAAATCTGGAAGAATAATGAATTAAGACTTTTCTTGTGCAAGTATTTCCTGAGCAGCTCTCTAGCTCTGGGGTGACAAGAGGCTTGTACCCCCAGAGCAAAAAAAAAAAGAAAATCTGGAAGAATAATGAATTAAGACTGTTCTTGTGGAAGTATTTCGTGAGCAGCTCTCTAGCTCTGGGGTGACAAGAGGCTTGTACCCCCAGAGCAAAAAAAAAAAAGAAAAAACTTGGGGTACGTACGTACTTGTAACAACATTATAGCGAAGCAGAGTAGAGAAAGTAGTTAGCCCAGTTGTATTCAGCGTTAAGCTATTATGTTAATGTTTTCTAAGGTTGTTCACATGATTCTTGTGTGTTTTTGAACTGGGCCGTTAAAAAAATAGCCATAATCCGAGCTTACTTACTTTATCGCGACCTCAATTCTTGTTTGCTCTATCTCAATTTTCACTAAAAACTGGAGATACTTTAGTATGTAGAAGAGGTATCACAAATTCACACTTTGACAAGTGTTTAAACTGCGTGATGGCATTTATCAAGCTGTTTCACAGTTCCGATTTATTCAAAAACTCCTTATCATAATGCCAAAGCTGTGAAAGTTTAACGTAGAATTTCTCAGTTGCGCAAAAAGCGGAGTTGGAGCAAACAAGAACTAAGGTCGCCAAGAGTTAAGACATCTTACCTGTACATGATAAGAAAGGCAATGAAGCCCGCTAACATGATGCTCACCACTACACCTGGCACGACTTTCTCCAACAAATCGTCTGTCCAGAGAAACAGAAATAATATCGTACAAATCTAATTATAATTATGCGAGTGGACTTGACGAAATCGGGCTTGAGGTGAAAGACCAAATTCCTGAGACCCCCCCCCCACCCCCTCCGCAAAGGAACGTGTGAATTCTGTTCTATAACTCAGCTCAGATATGTCCAAATTTGTATTTGTATTTGTATACTTCTTTAATTCCATTTGGGAAATTTGCCTTTGTGCCATTGCAGCCCAGTTACAATTGGAGCAGGCACGTCGTCGCCACAGTGCAGCGCCGGTCGGCGGTTGTTGTTGGGTTTTTTTTTTTGGGAGGGGGGGGAATGAATGAGGGAGGGGGAGGGAATGGTAGGGATGATTTTTTAATTTAATTTTGCCCGGGCGGCGACCTGTTCGGCCTGCTCTTTACGATTTCCAACTGCCGACATTAATCCCTGTGAAGACAAAATCGTTTCTAACTGTTGGTTCTAAATAGCCATTAGGCCATTAATAGTGCATTTATAAAGAGACATATAAAAACGATATTGTTAAGACTGACTGCTAAACTTCAAGATCAACTTTATCAAAAACGAGGAGAATGAGAATTGAAGTTTGGTCGGCAAAAGGGTTAAAACGCATAAAACATCACAAACACATATCTCGAAAAGTTTTTAACCGATTGGAATGACACTTAATATTACATATTGATATTAGAAGTGAGAGAACCACTTTCATGACAAAGCCTTAAAATCGATAGAGTTTCGCATACAACAATTATTATGGCAAAGACCCGTCGACTTATTCAACTATAATATTCAATGCAGTATCGAATGATGTCGGTTCTAGACTCGCAAGCTGAAAAATAATCTAACAGCAAACTTCCAAAACTCACCAGACCAGTTGTGTCAAAATAAAACAGCTTTTAGCTTCCCCTGAAAAGTGGTCAAAACCAGTTACTACACTGTTAGTGAACGCTGACGCTGTTACAAAGTCAATACAGCAATGTTCTACTAATGTGACCTCTCGCATATAAAAGGGAACGGTGGTAGTTTTTGAACTTGCAGTGGTAAATACTGACCTTTTCTGTTACTTTATCCACAAGAAAATGTAACCACTGTCCGATTTCACAGTGTGTTATATTCCCGACGCATTGACACAGTGTTTCACTACACACCGCACCGCGCCACTCTTGGTCCATGTGTAAAATAGCATTGTTCTTTATTCTGCGACTTACAGCATCTCTGAATACATGCCGAGGCGGGTATTGATCGATTCTTCCCCAATCAATGCCATTGATCAGTTCAACCAGCCAGCCTAATCAATATCGGCCTTTGTTTTCAATGCATAATTATTTATTATTTACTCGCAACAGAATTCACAATGTAGTGAAATAACCATCGTGCCAATAGGACTGATTGTGTCTTAAACATTTAGCCTTGCAGTACCGGGGTATGTCCTGATGGTAAAGTGACTGCGACTGTGTTGTTGCAAGCCAGTTTAAACAAGGATGTGTTCAGCACGCACTAATGTGTCCTTTTGTGTACTCACCGAGCATGGGCTCGTAATGGTAATGTCACATGTACGCGTGGATGCCACAATGTGACATCTGCAGAGGATTCCGCACCGTTGACATATTGGAATGATGTATTCATGCATGAATGATGGTTAAATGGGAGGGGGTGGGGTGGCTGGCTTACGCTGATGTCATTACAACATATCGCAGGTATAGAGCAAAATTGTTGTATCTCCAGGTTTATGAATTGGGGTTCATAATGGCAATATGTGTAATAATGACAAACTGCTTCTTGCAATGTTTTCGTTATTCCGCTATCTTTAACCAGTTCCAAGTTACAGACAAGCAGTATTGTTGTATCTCCCTTAAAGATGAGATCATTGAGGGCAATATTGTGGTATTTCCGATTAAGTTCCCATTATTCATATCACTGGAGATGCAACAAATTTTGCTCTTTACCCGCGATATCATCACTTAATTGCAACCAGTAATCGGTTTAAATAAGTGAAACTCCTTAAGTTTGTTTTGATATCCGTGGGGGTGTAACATTTTTGTGCCACTATTCCATCGTCTACGTGAAACAAGACAATTGTATGAACAATCTCAAAGTAACCAACTGAATCTGTGCATGTCCTTAATTCATTCATTATTTCATCAGCTCAGAATTATTTCATCTCAGTGTGACGCTCATAAGCAATTGATATTATTGTTCAACTCAGGCTATTTGTATTCTTTACCATTAAAGACTCCGCGAAGCCTGATTACATACTTAGTTAGAATTTGTACAGGACCCCTTAAGAAATAAAATCCGATACCTTAAAAGGCGATAAACCAAACTGCCTAGGTAAAAAGTTAGACAGGCCTAGGCCTAATGATTTTTCTACGATGACAAATGCCTACGTCACTTTTGAGGGGATTGGAATTTGAAGCGATTTAAGTGCCATTTGATGCTTTTGAGGAAAAAGCTAAAAACACCATTTCAGTATAAACCAATCGAATTGCATATTAAATAGCACTTATATTTCTTCTAATTCTAACCCACTTATTTGTTACCTCTTGCTGTGACACGTTATTTTTCCTTCTTTTCCATCTCTCCTGTCAGTTATACTAATGAAAAATTAGGTAGGCAATTTTGCTCATGAGTGTGGACTGCAATTTTCCACCTTAATTACTATAAAATAGTTTTATCATACATTATAAAGTATAAAGTCACGGGACTACGCATTCAAAAGCTGGACGGCTGATAAGGTACCTTTGCATTTACCGATCATTCTACAGCGCCCACATGAGAAGATCGATCGTTCATTATCGATTTGGCGACTAAAAATAAAAAGCACGCCCTGAAGGTAAACGTTCTCGATTTTTCCAATGATCAGTTGAAACCAAGCACAGTGTAGTGTGTGAGTACATTCTGCCAGCACTGTGGCTGAGGGGTTACGTTGGTCTGGAGGCAAGGTGCTCGCCTCTCATGCCGAAGGTACGAGGTTTGAATCCCGGTCGGTGCAGGCATGTTGGAATTTGGGGGAAATTTCATGTCCCTGATCCTATGGTAGTCACGATCGCCCACGTAGTCTTCTCTTCACGGATAAGAACGAAAACTCCGGAGGGCCCGTGTGTACGTTGCGCACTTTAAAGATACCTTGGTAGTTGGAAATTGAAAAGAGCAGGCCGAACAAGGCCGCTTCCCGGGAAAAATTGAAAAAAAAAACAACAAAAAACTATCACGAAAACAAACCAACAAAACATTAACAAGAAAGTGAGGTGTACATGCCAAGAGCAGCGAACATCCCAAAATAAAAACCTGAAATAATAATGCGGTTGATTCTCATTATAGCAGAGACATCTTATGATAGTCGGCCTTAGTTCTAGTTTGTTCTGTCCCGACTTTCTGAAAAACTGGAGATCTTTTAGTACATAGAAGAGGTATAACAAATGCACACGTTAACACTTGTTCAAAACGCGTTGTGGCACTTAGGCCCTGAGCGCACTAGGTTAAAATTAACCACCCGTTCAATGCAAGCAATCTTTCGCGTGGCGTGCAGCACGGTAAACTCTTTGCCAAGCAAGCAAAAATCTGCGTTTGCACGCCGTGCAGCAAGCGAAACGGGATATTGCGCGCGGCCCCTTATCAAGCCGTTTCGCAGTACTGGTTTATTCTAACTTCCTTTTCATAATAGTATTAATACTAAAGCCGCAAACGTTCACCGTTGAAAATCTCACTTGTAGTAAAAGTGCATTTGTTATACGTCTTCTGCATACGAAAAGATCTGCAGTTGTTGTTTTTTTTCTGTTTAGAAAATGGAAACGGAACAAACAAGAACAAAGATCGATCTCTGGCAGTATCGTTTCTTAATTTCTCTCCTCGTCCGTTTTGAAACACTATTAAATTACAGTGAATTGCAACTATAAATGAGCTGTCTCATCTTATTACTCGAGCTCTATTAAGTTTATTCTACCTGCATGTCTACATGCCTCAAGCAAGACATTATTTCTCAATAACCGAATTGAAAAGACCAGATACATACAATGCCAGGTAATTACCAACATGTCTGGACATCTCTAATTGGCCTCTAATATGGAATAGAAAATCTTTTCCGAAAGCTTTTGAATTTTTCTTCACAATCTCAAACATTGAAAGAACAGACAGAAAAACAATCCTGACATTTATTACACCTGAAATTAAGAAGTTTTATTCCCCCTTCCCTTTTGGTTGTTCCCACCTTTTTTTTCTCTCTCCATTTTCAATTATATCATCGTATTTGTTGGGTCGTTTTCACTGCTTTTCTCCAGGTTTTATATCTTGCAATGTTTCCCTTCAATAACATGGGTCTTCAACCTGTCAACTGTCTCTTTCAGAGCTTAACACACTACCTGATCAAGCTGTCCCCCCTCACCCCCCCGCCCCAAGGCCCCGCCTCCCTCCCCCAACAAAGATACCTTTTCCCCTGCCGATATCTATCTATCTGTCTATCTATCTATCTACCTGTTTATCTATTATCTATCTACCTATTTATCTATTATATATCTATCTCTATCTATCTATCTATCTATCTATCTATCTATCTATCTATCTATCTATCTATCTATCTATCTACCTACCTATTTATCTATTATCTATCTATCTATCTTTATCTGTCTATCTATCTATCTATCTATCTATCTATCTGTCTGTCTGTCTGTCTGTCTGTCTCTCTGTCTATCTATCTATCTATTTATCTATCTATCTATCTATCTATCTATCGATCTATCTGTCTATCTATCTATCTATCTACCTATTTATCTATTTATCTATCTATCTTTCTGTCTGTCTGTCTCTCTATCTATCTATCTGTCTCTCTGCCTGCCTGCCTGTCTGTCTGTCTGTCGATAGATCTATCTATCTATCTATCTATCTATCTATCTGTCTGTCTGTGTATCTGTCTGTCTGTCTGTCTGTTTATCTGTCCCTCTCGCTTTTTGCCTGTCTATCTATCTATCTCCCCACCTCTTTCTCTCCATCTCTCTATCTATTCACCCTCTCTCTCTCTCACACACACACACACACACACACTCTCACATACTCTCTTTCACACTCACACACGGAGACCCGTATTAGAGATTTTCCTTCTTTTCAATTTTTTTTGGGGGGGGGGGTGGCGGTCGTCTCAAAACTCCACTAAAAATGTCTTAGCCCCACCCCCCCCCCCCCGCCCTCCTCAACAGTTGAAAACCATGCTCCAGTACAGTCATGTAAGCTGACAATCAACTTGCCAACACTAAAGCGGAAGCCACGCCATGAACTGCCAAATAGGACTTCGGATTGTTTCACCTCAAGCTTCTCCCACCTCGTCTCACATCAAGATAAAATAAATGAATTTACAGTTCCAGTGGTCATTTGAGTCATTTGACCAGTGTGTGGCCAGGGCCCTTTGGGGGCGATATCGCACGAGGGAGCACAAGTAATTATCATGATTTTCAGATTATCGCCATGGACAGTCGAAACTTGTTAGCTTTGCGTATGCAGTGGATCCTGGCTTATGGCATAATGGTAGCGATTTCGCCAGCGGTATCGATCAGTAGCTGTCAGCGTTCGTTCAGGTTTTAGAAAGGTCTTAGTTTTATGTTTTATGTCCCCCAAGAAGTTACTTTTTGGTGAAATGGCCCAAGGCGACAGACAGCGTGGAAGACCAAAGATAAGATTCAAGGACAAATGCAAGAATGACATGGTAAAGTGTAACATAAACCCTGGAACTTGGGAAGAACTAGCAGAGAACCGTTCAGCTTGGAAGTCCACAGTGAGAGCTGGTGTCCAACACTACGAGAACAACGTCATCTCAGACCAAATTGAGAAGCGCCAAGCAAGAAAGGAGAAACCCCCACAATCTCGCGGAACCTCTCTAATCTGCCAGTATGGTAATAGGAGATGTTTATCCAACATCGGTAGGATACGCCATGAGAGAAGCTGCGGAAGAACGGAGTAAATTTAGCTGCTGACCGTCTGTCAAGACGAAAAGAGCCAAGTAGTAGTTTTATGTCATCAAGACTAAAATACTCGGCCAAGGGGCGCACATACCATTGCTGGAGCTCTCAAATCCTGGGCGATTCCGGCAAACAAAGTATAGATCATCTTCAAACATTCGGAACACTCTCTGCTGAATGGGTGGCCACACTTGCTTAATGCTAATGCCAGAGCCACATACGATAAAGTTCATATGTTCCAGAGCTATAAGATTTGAGCAAATTCTACCCATGCATTTTTAATGTTACATAAATATTTCATCACAAAAAAAATTATAAAATAAATATTAAGAAATACAATCTTTACTCATGTACACACTTTTTTAAACTGTTAATCTGTATTAGTCTCAGTAATCACCAAGTACACAATATATATATATATTTTATACTAACTGTGATGAAAATAGAACCTAGCCAACATATTTCCAAGAGCCGCATATTGAGGTCTAAGAGCCACATGTGGTAAAGCGAGCCGCAGTTTAGCCATCCCTTGCTCTATTGTCCATCCGGGGCAGAACAGAGAAGGTGGGGGGGGGGGGGCTATGATTCTGTGGGAATAAATGTATTATATGATGGGCACTGTGGGCACTTAGGCTGTCTGAACGATTTACTGACTGATTGGCTGACTGACTGACTGACTGATTGGCTGGCTGATTGGCTCACCGACTGATTGGCTGATTGACTGACTGATTGACTGACTGATTGGCTGACTGCTTGGCTGGCTGGCTAACTGACTGGCTGACTGATTCGCTGACTGACTGATTGCTGACTGACTTACTGACTGATTGACTGGCTGACTGACTGATTGACTGACTGACTCAATGATTGACTAACTGAGTGGCTGCCTGACCGATGGGCTGATTGGCTCTCCCTCACACAATCTACACATGTGACAACGGTCAGAAACAGCTGTGGTTGTAATGTATTCCATCATTTAAAATGTGTGTTTTAATAATAATAATAATACATAGCATTTATACAACGCTTCACCCCATTAACAACCAGGCTTTAAGCATTTTCAGGCGTTTCTTGAATATTTCAGTATTTTCTATATCCCTTAGGTTTTAAGGCAGCGAATTCCAGGTTTTGGGGTCTCAAAATGAAAGTGACCGTTCCCCAAACGACCTGAGAGACACAGTCCGAAATTGTAATTCTGTTCTGTCAGCGGAAGATCGTAGTTCGCATAATGGTACATAAAGGTTTGGTATTCCATAACGCTGGATGCTGTGATGACATCGACGTTTTTCAAAAATTCGCAAAATTCCGGTCCCTTGTTATTTATGACTACAAAATCATAATTATTACATGTTTTTCACAAATCTCAAGTTTGTTAGTTTGAGTTAACATATTTCCAGTAGAAAGAAGCATTTTTGCCCTGATTCGTCAAATTGAAGTTAATAAGTGATAATCATAATGTATATCATGAAGGCGTAAAATTAAAAAAATACATAAGCCGTTGCAATTATATGGTTTTATTCCTACTTTTAAGAAAAGACAGTGAAACGATGGATTTTTGGGGGGTAACATTTCATAATTATGTCTTGTTATATCTACAAGAAAGTAAAAAGTCACTTTTACAATGTGCATTTGTGACGTATTGCAGCCGCCTAATACAAACGAGGGTATTCAAGTATTCTCTTGATAAATGAAATTTTCTGGATAGTCTTCACTTGTGCTGACCGACAGCCGAGACTCCCACAGGGCTGTCTATATTAATTGCGCATGATTCATGTGTATGGCAACCCAGCGGCGTCAGAATTCCCATGAGATAGCTGAGTTCGAATACGACAGTGGTTATCAATGTGGGCGATATTGTCCCTCGGGAGCGATTTTGATTTCGGGGAGGCGGGGGGGGGGGGGTGGTGCTAAAACGAAGAAAATGGCGACGAGGGGGTGGACACTATGAAAGGATGCGGCAAAGTACAGGGGGTAACAGCAGGACTGGTGCAGATGGATTGTAAGAACAGAAAGGGCCGTTTCTTCTAATGCTTTGATAAAAAAATGCTTTCTGCTTTGTAATGAAGAATCAAAAAGCCTGTTGTCATTAGTAAGGCTTTTGAAAACCTGAACATCATACTTTTGCGTGCAATCTGTCTTCTTGAGAAATGTATCCGTTGGGTTTAGGTAGGTTTTTGTGCGTGTGGCGGGAAGGGGTTTCCGTGCACACGGAAACACTCTTTCTTTTTACTACTCGATTGATTTTTGCCGTTTCCGTTTCCGTACGCATGAAAACACAGCTTTAGCGGGCGATGGCATGACAACGGTTGAGAACCACTGAGATAGAGTCAAGGACGGACCTACTCTGTGACGTCAGATATAATACTTACAAACCTGAGGTTCCTAGTCTGGGGTGAATTTACCCCCCAACGGATAAATTTCGCCAAACCCAGGGGGTAAATAATCGGTTTTCTTTTTTTTTGTAGCACACGAGTCGGCACTGATTGATATGATTCACAATGGATACAAATGGCCACACTCGCTTGGAATCTTACACTGGTTAAAAATCCCGGTCGGGTGCAGGCAGGTTGGAATTTTCGGATTTTTCTCGTATTTCCCCGCCACTGTTCCTAGGGTTGGGTGGGATCAAGCACCCAGTCTTCTCGGATAATGACGAAAAACTCCGAGGGCCGGTATGTACGTTAAAGATACCTTGGCAGTTGGAAGTCGAAAAGAGCAGGCAGGACAGGCGGCTGCCCGGGGAAAATTAAATTAAAAAACTTATCCCTACCACCCCCTTCCCCTTTCCAAAAAAAAAAACAAAAAAACACCGCCGACTGGCGCTGCACTGTGGCGACGACTTGTCTGCTCAAGTTCTAACTGTGCTGCAATGACACAAAGGCAAATGTCCCAGCTGGGATTATAGAAGTATACAAATACAAAAGAACACTACTAACTGCCCATACCCCCACCGTGTGGATTGTGAGTAGTGTTTTAGTGAGAGGTATAATAATTAGGTGGTGAGCCACCAGTGTGGGGTCTACGCCCACAGACTAATAAATTAACCAGACTGGAAACACGAGCTTCGGGCTGTGTCGATTTTTACGGAAGTTCCGGACAGGCGACCGTATAACCAACATGGCCGCCGCTCGAGAACTTCCGATTCTAGTTCTATCTGCATTAGAAATTTCTTGTTATTTGTCAAGATTGGTTGTACATGTATTAATAATGCATTAACTTGCCTATCCTTTCATTTTATTGTCTACAGCTGCCTTTTTTTTTATTGTTATAAATTATGACCGTCTGGACTTTTAGCGACCGCTGCCTTGTAGTTATGCTGAAGCGTCGGTCGCAACCGTAAACCTAAAATGGCCGACCTTTCGCTGTTTTGTGACGTCACACAATGGGATCATCCAGTCTGGGTATTTTATTAGTCTGTGTCTACGCCAGCCTTGGTCTGGCTTACCCGCAATATTATCGTTGGTGGCACTACTCATTAACAGTACTGTGACTTACCCGAGGGACACAACTCGTTGTAGAAGCCGCAGGCCGGTGTAGCTGGCGGAATGTAGAGCCCATCAGAGGTGTTGTAGAGTCGGCCGTTCCCCCACAGGATTGGCGCGATCACCTCCCACCTCAGCTGTTGAAACCCAATACAAGAACAAACAAGGACTTGTTCTCCCACAACTGAAGAGTTCTGTTCCCGAAACTGGGTAAGTCAAATTTTGCATGAGTTTATGGCCCCTTTTAGTGTGAGACGCAGTGCAAGTGTTCAGTGAACACTTGCTGTGTTCTATATCCCGGGATAAAGACAGGCCATAACAAGTGTCACTTGAACACTTACATCGCGACTTACACTAATTTTGAATCACTATCTGAAAGGGAAGCAGGACTCAAGCAAAATTTGACATAA
Organism: Onchidella celtica; assembly: GCA_963931925.1. Lineage (NCBI taxonomy): Eukaryota > Metazoa > Mollusca > Gastropoda > Systellommatophora > Onchidiidae > Onchidella > Onchidella celtica. Next base: position 25,172,648 of record OZ007575.1, on the reverse strand, counting down.
CCCCTTTGGAAAAACACTCTTCAAATTTTGACGATAACTTACATGGACACAACTTTACTATTTTGGACAAAATCCAGTCTTCAACTTTGTGTATTTACAATTTCTTCTTGAGCCGCAAAACCAACAACAAAAACAGAGCATTTTCATCGTAGTAAACTTGAACAGTATGATTGGAAATTTTGCTTCTTTTTTCTTCACTTCTCTTTACACACGGTGAGAGCCGAATATGAACAAGGGTCCTTGGTTTATTTTCTTCACTTCTCTCTACACACGGAGAGAGCCGAATATGAACAAAGGTCCTTGATTTACTTTCTTCCCTTCTCTTTACACACGGAGAGAGTCGAACATGAACAAAAGTCCTTGGTTTATTTTCTTCACTTCTCTTTACACACGGAGAGAGCCGAATATGAACAAGGGTCCTTGGTTTATTTTCTTCACTTCTCTTTACACACGGAGAAAGCCGAATACGAACAAAGGTCCTTGGTTTACTTTCTTCACTTCTCTTTACACACGGAGAGAGCCGAATATGAACAAGGGTCCTTGGTTTATTTTCTTCACTTCTCTTTACACACGGAGAAAGCCGAATACGAATAAGGGTCCTTGGTTTATTTTCTTCACTTCTCTTTACACACGGAGAGAGCCGAATATGAACAAGGGTCCTTGGTTTATTTTCTTCACTTCTCTTTACACACGGAGAAGGCCGAATATGAACAAAGGTCCTTGGTTTATTTTCTTCACTTCTCTTTACACACGGAGAAAGCCGAATATGAACAAGGGTCCTTGGTTTATTTTCTTCACTTCTCTTTACACATGGAGAGAGCCGAATATGAACAAGGGTCCTTGGTTTATTTTATACTACTCGTGGACATGTGAAGCTTCAGAGAAAGTGGATGAGAGACAAAATGCAGACTGACAAGGGGCGTGGAGAATCACAGCTCAAAAGATTGAGAGATTTAGCAAAGGTTTTGGAATCTATGTCTACCATCAGTTGTTGGTAGTACAATGCGTTTTGGGAGTGGGAGAAGGGGGGGGGGGAGGTCAGTGGGGGTGAGGGTGGGAGGTGGGATTCAAGAAGACAATCAAGCAGATCGACGACCGGCAGGAAAGAAGGGGAATCACAGCTCAAGCGATTGGGAGATTTAGCAAAGGTTTTAGAATCTAAGTCTAACACCAGTTGTTAGTAGTACAATGCGTTTTGGGCTTGGAGGTCAGTAGGGGTGATGTTGAGGCAGGCAATCAAGCAGATCGACGACTAGCAGGAGAGAGTGGGAATCACAGCTCAAGCGATTGGGAGATTTACTAGGTTTTAGAATCTAAGTCTACCATCATTTGTTAGTAACACAATCATGCACAATGCAACACTGCATTTTAGGGGGTGGGGTGGGAGGAGACAACCATGTAGGTCGTCGGAGTAGAAGAGAGAGAGGGGGATCACAGCGTATGTCATTGCGAGATTTGAAAGGTCTACTGTCAATTTTGTGAGTCACACAATGATAAGAAAGAGGAGGGGGTGGGTTGAGGGGGGGGGGGTGGGGGGTAAAGCGGGAAATGCCAAACAAAATGGCGGGGCAATCTCAGAACTGAGGAAAGGAGAAGTGGCTCCGTGGATCAAGTTCACTACAGCAGCAGCTCTTGGTTTTTCTTCAAGGTTGAATCCAAAATATCATTTCTTTATGTCCAACGAAGTCCTACCTCCCCCCCCTCCCCTCCCCCAAACCCAACCCCTACACGTACACACACACATACGAACACACACACACTCCACTTTTCTTTTAATTATTATTTTAGCATGAAGTAATTTTTTTTTCAATGACAAAAGGCGACCCCAATTCTTGTTTGTTCTAGCTCTATTTTCTGAAAAGCTGAAGATTTTTTAGTATGCAGAAGATGTATAACGAATGCACACTTTGACACTTGTTTAATACGCATTGTTTTGATTTATTGTACATCCATATCATAATAAATAAAGCCGGAAAGGTTTAAGGACGAATTTCTCAGTTGTGCAAAAAGTGGAGTTGGGCTAATCAAGAACTGAGGTCGCCAAACATTTTTGAAAAAAAAAATATTTGATTTAAAAAAGATGGATGTTGCCCTGTCCAGCCCCCAGCCCCCCCCCCCCCCCCCCAAATCAACCTTGTGAAATAAAAGAGAAATTATACATCGGCCAAACATTATTATATAGAAATACAACTATTAAACAATAACAACATCTATTATGACGGAAACAAATAAAAGTATTAAATCACATTGAATGGTTGGTTTCTGTTCTGGGGAAGTATCAATACATAATAACAAATCATTCAATACATATTGCTAAAGAGGCAATATAATTTTACACAATATAATCCCCCCCCCCCCTCCCAAAATGGAACGTAACTGATGTAAGAAATATGACGAGGAGGAGAACCATTTTATGCCAAACCGGTTAAACTAAACAAAATGATAATAATGTATCCCCAACGTGTCCCCTTTAAACATTTCTTGTATACTTCCACTTTATTTTTATTTGAAAAGTTTTCTCCTGCGTTTTTTTTTAGGTGCAAACTCTTTGATCAGATCCTCAAAACTATTCTTACGTAACACATCTGTTTCCGTACTTAGTAGAGATAAGGCATAATAAATCCGGCATTGAAAAATGTCTGTGCTGCCCCCCTTTAACTTGATGCCCTAAGCACGTGCTTAGTTTGGTTAATGGTTAATCCAGGCTTGTACACACTACACGCTTCTTCTACAGGATTTCTCCTTTATGTGTAAAAAGTATCATGCAGGCTCGGTGTGTAATTTGTAAGTATTACTAAAAAGAAAGAAAAAAAAAAACTATGAGTACATGAAAGTTCAATCATCAAATGTCTCAAAAGTTGAATGGAGAGAGTTAGAACCTTGTCGTTTTATGGGGACAAAGTTATAACTGCCGTTGCGTGAAACAAAACGAAGGACAATAAAATAAATTATACCAACACTTTTTTTTTTCTTTTTCCATTACATTTCACAATACACAATATAATGTTCCATGTCAGTTAACATATCCGTAATTAATACAAATGTTGTGCTTTCACACACGTGCTTTTGATTAAAAATGATAATGAAACAATGATTTCACTTGAAAGTATGGGGCACCGTGAACATTCCGCTCCACTCTGCGTGCATCAAAACGTCGAAGAAACAGAAGGAAAAAGTAAAGGAATGAAAATATGAAAGTACGAAGGTGTTTATAATACATCCCGACCTTACTTAGTTCTTGTTTGTTCTATCTCCAGTTTGTGAAAAACTGGAGATCTTTTAGTATGTAGAAGAGGTATAACAAAATGAAATGCACACATCGACACTTGTTTAAAATGCGATGTGGCAGTTATCAAGCTGTTTCACAGTTCCCATTTATTCTAACTCCTTATCATAATAACTAAATCCGCAAACGTTTAACGTGGAATTTCACAGTTGTGGAAAAAAGTGGAGTTGGAACAAACAAGAACTAACTAAGGTCGGGAAAAAGTAAAATGGTGAAAAGGTGAAAGTGCGGAGATCTAGTTTTTACATAAATATGTGCACACATTTAATGCTATTAAGAAGCCATCCATAAAGGAAGTACGCTCGATTTCTGGCCATTTTTGACACCCCCTTCGGCCTTATACATTTTCATACGCATGGCCTCAACCATTGCCCCTCCTCCCCCCCCCCCCCACCGCCCGTAAGCGCTGACGACTATTAGACTGGTGAATATCCTTGTCGCTCTTAGTCTTTGAAAGGTCTTTTGCATGCATAATTAAAGTTTGATTGTTTCTGTAGAAACATGATGACAAAACAAATAAAAGCAAACATTTTAATTCATTACAATAAATTAATGAAAATGTACACACGCTCCCCAGACACCCACCCCCATCTCCACCCTCCCCACTAAATATGCTTGCCAAAGCCCCCGGCCCCTTTCCTGAGTATACATACTTTATGGATGGCCCCTTGCCTGAAATACGGGATAAAATATTCATATTTATTTCTTGTAACAAAATATTTACTTTAGCTGTAGAAGTAACATCTGTTATAATTACTTGGATGATGAATTAATCCATCGCTGAATTGTTTTGTTTTTTCCATAATACAGGAGACCCCACGACTTACAAAAGGGTTCAGCTGTTCGAGACTTTGGGACGCTTAAGCCGAATTTGGTTGTAAGAAGGTTTCAGTAATGCATATCATACCTATTATATGCAATCACTGAAACACATTTATAACACTAACGAGATCAAACTAAAAGAAAATAAATAAATAAATGAATAAATAAAATAAAAAACACAAATAAATAAACACATTAATAAATAAATCAATCAAATAACAGATACACGTATGGTTTATCCAAATTTTTGTTTTGTTTTGTTTTTAAAGGTCCATGATTTGTGTCTTATTTGATGTTTCTCCAATGACGGTAGATGAGACGTTATAAAGTGTTCACTGCCCATGTCCTCTAGTTTAACTTATATTACGACCCGCCTGCCTTTTATGCAGGGGAACTGAATTTTTAAAATAAGAATGAAAATGAATGACTTGTTACACTTTTTAATGGTTAAATGTAAACTTTAAAATGTGAAACAAATGAATAAAATTAAATAAACTTGAATTACAGCTGGGTAATATATTTTTTTGAAGAGCAGTGTTGGTGTATTTATCATTTATCTATTTACGTATTTATTTTAAATTAATAGTCCCCATGCCACTGGGTTTATTACTCACGATGATGATGAACACTTTGTAATTATTCAACAATTAAGTCGAAAGTCAACAAGTAAGTCGAAATTTTACATCTTACTTCACTATGCTAATTACCATCAATTCCCTACCTAATTCTCCACATCGCGGCCTCAGTTTTTGTTTGCTCCATCTGCATTTTCTGGACAAAACTGGACATCTTTTAGCAAAAGGTGTACAGCAAATGCACCTAATATCAAGCTGATTCACGGATCCCCTTTATTCTGACTCCTGTCCATGATACTAAAGCCACAAACGTTTAACATCGAATTTCTCAGTTGTGCAAAATGTGGAATTCGAGTAAACAAGAACTTAGGTCGCCATTTTATGGAATGAAAGGCTAGTCCTAATTTCAAATTCATACTGATTAATGACTGATATCTGAAAATTGGTAAAACTGTCTAAAACGTTTGCAATGGATTCTTAAAGCATGGTATGAACAGTCGTAGCATTGTCGATTAGAATTTATTTGAAATTAATAGAACTTAAATAACCGACTCATTTCTAGCCTGTTTTCTAAAGTGGACCTCTCCTCACTACAGATGTTGGTTATCAATATTAAGGTCACGGGAATGCATGAGATATGTAGATTTATTCCAAAATGATTGGAAATTTAACAACACCAAAAAAAAAAGAACTAAACATTTTCAGTGCAATTTTCATGTGTCACTGAATGGAAGTTTGTTTTGTTTTTTTTTGGATGAGCCGCTCACGGCGGCTTGTAGGAATGAATCAAAGAACATGAAAATCAATTTCAAAACAATCGACAGAAACTAAGCACCATTTAGCAGACTAACCTGGTTATCTATCTGACGGTAATGGTGGGAGAGAGATTAGGCAAACCTGCGATGATCTGACAAGGTCAATAATGGTCGGGGGGTTTGGTGGTCATGGCATACAGACAGTGGCGTAGTGCAGGTGGCGAGGGGGTTTGTGTGTGTGTGTGTGGTTTGGGGGGGGGGGTTAGAAAAGCCAAATTTGGGGGGAAATCGGCCCGAATGGATATAGTTCTAGTTGTAAAGCGACGCTGGCCTGCCATTGGCTTTTGAGGAACCAAGCTATGCGAGCTTTCAAATTACAGGTGTAGGAAGTAAAACTAGAAGAGAGGATGAGAAGGGCTGGCTTGCAATACTCTAGAGTTGTATTTTCATGTGTACGGAAACGACAAACGGAAACGTCAAAATCCCCTGAAGTGGTGAAACAGAAAGAATGGTTTCATGTGCACGGCGAACGCTGTTTCTGCACACATGGAAACACTCTGTGCACAAAAAAATCTGAGGGGCGCAAAATTTCGAAACTATCACCGCTCCAACGGCCAATTGTGAAAGAAGTTTCTCAATACTTAGATTAATCAAAGGCTTTTGGCAGGGGCGTGTAGTATTTACATTGCAAGTCATTGCCGAACAGTGAACACAACTGGGTAGTTTCTCAATTTGGTTTGTAATTAAGTCTATGCGCCCCTGACAACATTCTTAATCAAAACGTATCAGAGGTCTACAATGAGCCAAGAAAGACCGAATAACCTAGTAATACTGTCAGTTGAGAGAGATTTCAATGTGAATTTTCAATACTGTGCTTGTAAAACTTGCACAAATCAAAACCGGGAGATTTAGATTAAATTTGAGTTGACTAACATTCTACTTTACATCAGAATTTTCTTTAAAATGGGCGTGGATAAGGGGGGGGGGGCGAGGGTGCGGTTAAGGGGTTCAGTACTGAAATGGTGGAAGGGACTCAGGGAGTGCTAATGGCCCACGAGTCAGGGGCCACAATGCCGGCCTTGCTCCGGCTGCTGGGGCATCCCACGCTACGCCACTGCCTGCAGAAGTTTCAGAGATCAACCAAAAAGCACAGACAAGTATTAGAAAGGGTGACACTTCAGAGATGGGGAAGGTTACAATTCAGAGAGGGAAGGGTGACTATTCAAAGAGGGAAGGGTGACTATTCAAAGAAGGAGAAGGTTACAATTCAGAGAGGGAAGGGTTACGATTTAGAGAAGGAGAAGGTTACAATTCAGAGAGGAAAGGGTTAAAATTCAGAGAAGGAGAAGGCTTGAGAAATAGGATGGAACCAACGGGATGCCAGAATCGATTTTTTTTTCCTTCTGATTCAGAATTTCTCAGCAGGTCTTTCAATTGAAGAAGGTCGGTGGAACGGCAGAAATTAAATGAATATGGCTATAAAAAGTGGATAGGTACGCACATGCCCAAAACAGCACCAAGAGACAGCAATACATACGGGGGAACTTCTGTCCACCTTCATTAATAATTATGATTTTCATTTTTTTTTTTTTTTAAAAAAGAACCTTCTCACTTAGGGGTGAAACTGACCAGGCTGGCGTAGGGGCTAGATGGTGGCTCGCAGCCACATTTTTATGCATCGCACTAAAGCACTAATCACTACCCACACCGAGGTCATAATTAGGCGACGAACCACTAGTCTTGCGCTTACATCAGCCTTGGTCAGTGTAGATCCTTAAAATGTATTATGATTTATTACGACGAAATCAACAATGCACAAATAAAGTCTGAACAAAACCGGTCGGCTGAAGTCACCGGTACAGATCGGTGAGACATGCACGTATGAAATGTTCAGGGCAGCGTCAGCTGACCACCAGAACCAGAGCTAATCATGTTCAAAACTGACATTTCGAGAAAATCGGTCAATATTTCTGCCCCGTGGACAACAACAATAAACCTGTGGACATTTAACATCTTATCGTCACTGCTCTACACTAATGGCATAAGTTATTTTGACAGTTTTTGAGGCGTTAGGAAAAAAACCTGTTTCTTTTCCTGTCCATTCGGTGACTTATGCCATTATGATTCTATTGGATTATTTTCCTATCAATTGACGCATTTCTTTGTCTACAATATTATCTGATAGCCCTCACGCTCAAGAATGCAATGGGCCGTCACTTGCCTTTTGGCGTAAGTCTGACATAATTTTATGCCATTATAGTAGAGCATTGACGATATTGGAATTGATTTCCCAACGTTATTTGAAGGGTTACAGTATAGATATTTATAGACATTATGGAAGATCGTTAGAAAAGCCAAATTTGGGGAGGAATCGGCCCGGATGGACACAGACTTAGTTCTGGTTGTAAAGCAATGCTGGCATGCCATTGGCTCTTGAGGAATTAAGCTATGCGAGGTTCGAAATTACAGGTGTAGGAGGTAGAAGAGAGGCTGAGAAGGGCTGGCTTGCCATACTCTAAAGCTGTGTTTTCATGTGTAAGGACACGGAAACGGCAAACAGAAACGTCAAAACCCCTTGAACTGGTGAAATAGAAAGAATGTTTTCATGTGCACGGCAAATGCCGTTTCTGCACACGTGGAAACACTCTGTCTTTTACAACTTATGGATTTTTGGCGTTTCCGTTTGCCGTTTCCGTGCACATCAAAACACGGCTTAAACATATCAATGATGACGTCAGAGAGAGAGAAAGAGAGCAGTATCTACACAGGGATTCCCAGCCTTTTTCGTCCCGATTAACCCGGGCAACATTTCCAAAGTACATTAATCCCTACTCTGTTTTGATCAGTAATTTTCGATTACACTCACACCTTGATTTTTGAAATAGACTATTTGACTATTTTGAAACAGTGTTTTTTTTTTTTTTGAACATTATTATTTTAAGTTCAAATACTAATAACCATAATTATAAGACATAACCATGTTATTTTACTTATTTCTGAACATCTGTTTCTGGAGAGATCAGGGGCGGACCTACATTTTTGGGACCCCGACGTTTTGAACTGTTATGGGGCCCCTTCCTAACAGCACGTACAAATTTCATATTATTTCACTCAGTGGCGGATCTACTGTGAAACTAATAAAGCTTAAAGCTTCATGGCCCCCTAAACCCGCTGCGGCCCTGATGAAACGCCCTCTTACTGAGTGAATTTTGGATGTTGCCCTATTGTTGCTGGTTGCGAAGGGGCTCCATAATAGTTCAAGCTGCAGGGCCCCAAAAATGTGGGGCCGCCACTGATTTCACTTATTTACGAACAGCTACTTATGAAGAGATGCTGATATTTAAACAAAAAATCCGCCGACCGGCGCTGCACTGTGGCGACGACGTGTCCGCTCCAGTTGTGACTTGGCTGTAATGACACTAAGGCAAATCTCGCAAATGGGATTAAAGAAGTATACAAAATACAAAATACAAAATGATTTTTTTTTTTTAATGTACAAATTCAGGATCAGCAAAAAAAAAAAAAAATCCCCTGGATAGGCCAAATTTACCATCTAGGGGTTAGGTTTATCACAGGCTGGGAACCCCTGGCCAATAAAGATAGTGTTAGATCACTAGATGGTTAGTACTAAAAGCATTCTCTCAAAGAAACACTGTCCGCTCAAGAAAATATAGCAATGATGGTTTCATTGACAAACACCGTGGAAATGCTGAGGAGAAAAAGTGGACAACATGTGCATGCATTGATAGGGTTAAAGACATTTGACATTTCGATAAAATCTTCACCAAGTTTGAACCCTCTAGGTTCCCCCCCCCCCCCCACCCAGGCAGGGCCTAGAATGGCTTCATCGGGCTTTATATACTGGTAAGAAATTCCTCAGGTGGAGCGAGGCAGATGACGATCTTCAGAGGAAAAGTGGATTCTTTCATTAGATGTTACGGCCTTTAACTTCCTGACATCTTCTAGAACCCCGACCACACCGAGTTCATGACTCTCGGTGTTCGTCACCCACCTTAGTTTCAAAAGCGTCACTTAACCCTCAAGCTAGGTTTTCATGTGTAAGGAAACGGCAAACATTAAAAACTCTGTAAATGGTGACGTAGAAGAAATGTTTTTCATGTGTACGAAGACGCCGTTTCCGTACGCAATATTATGGAAACACTCTTTCTTTTTACCACGTGATGGATTTTTGACATTTCCGTTTCCGTACATATGAAAACACGGCTTAAATTTTCAGAATTCAAGCCCCAACTTATAACACAACCTCTGGGTTCTCAAAGGCTATAATTATACCAAATGTCTCGATTTTTTTTTTTTTAATGTGAAAAAAATGAAAAAATAGTTCATCGGGCGGCGTTCGAACATTAAGACCATCAGTTGCTGAGCAAACAAATCAAAGGCATGCCACAGTGCTTCATAGCCCGACAGTGATTGTGTTACTTTACACATTCTCTCTAACTACACATTCTCTCTATCACCTAAGACTTGACTCTGTCATCACTCATTCAGAAGGGCGAATACAGAAAAAAGGAATCGTGCAGCGTGGACGGAGATTCTTACCAGCCCGGCAATAGTATACTGGGTCTTCACCACCTGCCGGAAAGTATCGTTCTCACCCATGTCCCATACGACAAAACTGGACTGCCGATCTCCGAAGTCATTGACCAGAAATCTGCCAGTCTCACCTGGAACAGTCCCAATAAAAGAAAAAAGTGTTAAGAGAAACAAATGTGTAGTCGCCCGACACAATAAGGCACATCTCGGCACTACCCGATTCCAGAAAATCGTCAAAAGGCATCAGAGGGTCAATTTTATCGATTTTGCGTTTTCAATATTTTTGAAAAGTTTAACCTCTTTGCTATTCCTTTCCCACATGCTAATCCTGTTTGAGATGAGTAAATGCCTCAAAATTGTCTTTGAATCGATTCACCATCAATAATTTTGATGAAAAGCTGGAACATTAAAAGCGTTTTTATCAAAACTATGGTTCTGTCACTTTCTGTCTAAGACAGCCCATATCTTCTCAGGTAATTAAATTACAGAAATATTTTTTTTCCAAATGAAAGAGATTTGAATAACCTGTTTGGTGATACTGATATCTCCATACCACCAAAATTTTGTCGGGTGCCTATACAAATGAAAAACAAGAATACGTGGTGGGGTTTCCATTTCCTGCCATTCTTAAGCTGCGTTTTCGTGTGTACTGAAACGGAAACGGAAAAGCCCTAAATCCAGCAGTTAGTAAAAAGGAACAGAGTATCCATATTCAGGGATGCGGCATTTCTGGACACAATCATGAAAACATTCAATTTCTTTCTACTTCACTGATGGAAAGGTTTTTGACGTTTCTCTTGTCGTTTCCATTTCCGTACACATGAAAACACCGCTCTCTCTTTCTCTCTTTCTCTCTCTCTCTGTCTCTCTTTCTGTCTCTTTCTCTGTCACTCCCTCTCTCTGTCCATCTCTCTTTCTCTCTCTCTGTCTCTCTCTCCCTGTCTCTCTCTCTCTTTCTCTGTCTCTCTCTCTCTCTGTCTCTCTATCTGTCTGTCTATCTGTCTGTCTCTCTCTCTGTCTCTCTCTGTCTCTCTCTCTTCTCTCTCTCTCTGTCTCTCTCTCTTTCTCTCTGTCTCTCTCTCTCCCTCTCTCTCTCTCTTTCTCTCTGTCTCTTTCTCTCTCTCTCTCTCTCTCGCTCTCTTTCTTTCTCTCTTTCTCTCTCTCTCTCTCCCCCCCCTCTCTCTCTCTCTCTCTCAATCTTTCTCTCTCTTTCTCTATTGAATTCTATTAAAACATGCTTACACTTACCTTGAAAGAGTTTCCCTTTACAAGCCTGGAAGATATTCTGACCATCCGGCGTGACATTCAGATAGACTGTCTCGTTGTAGGCCAAAGAGTACAGATAGAAGGCATCGTACAGGAAACGGGAGAATCTGTCAGGCTGGCACACAAAGAAGATAATACAAGACTGTAACAAAACAGCTCAGACCAGAGTCGTCTTTACGCATGGGCACACTGACCAAGGGTCCAAAGGGTTTAGGGGGCCCCAAGCATACAAATTTACATTGCTTTTCTAAAACGGGGTGCCATGCAGCCAATCGCTTTGCCTAAGGATCTATAACCATGTCCTGGCTCTGTAGACGTGCAACTAGTTAGCCTAGATGCGCCCTAGCTGATTTTGATCGGCCGACTAATTGGCTTGTGACGTCACGGTCGAACTAGCCGGCTGGTACGTGGGAATCTTCTTATTGAACCTCAACGTCGTGACGTCACCATCCAACTTCTTGACCAATCGAAATCGCCTGGTGGGCGCCTACGGTAAAATGTCAGTAGTTTCTCTAAAATGCCATGCATGATGACTGTCAATATCTTAGAATAATAGTTTGGCTTTAATACATTTTTGAAATTGTCTAATTCTTTTGTAGTAGGTTTATACTTTACGATCAACATCTTGACATTTTATCTGCTAGGCACGCAGTCCGAACACTTTCGAAACATCTAGTGTAACATTTATGTCCTATGATCGCAGTCCGAAGACTTCGGTTATATCTAGTGTAACATTTTATCTGCTAGGCTCGCAGTCTGAACACGTTCGTTTACACCTTGTGTAACATTTTATCTGCTAGGCTCACAGGGGCGATGACAGAAAATTTGGGTACTATGGGGGGTGGCGGGTGGGGGGGTGGGGGAAACTGCCTAAAAAACGTTGAGGACCACCGGCACAGAAGATCTCCAATGGCGTTTTTATCCTATCATCAGAATATCAAGGGGTATTTGCCATTATATTATTTTTGCATGTGGAATTTTGCCATTTTTGAGGTTTTCGTCAATGAAAGTGGTTCTCTCACTCCTAATTTCACTATGTATAAGTGTCATTCCAATCGATTATAAACTTTTCGAGATATGTGTTTGTGACGTAATGTTTTTTAGCCCCTTTGCCAACCAAACTTCAATCCTCATTCTCTGGAAAAAGGCAAAAATGCACAGTCATATTGTATCACCAATGTTAAAACTGGTCAACCTACCGGTGCAGGGGCTGGTAAGGTGGGATCCGAACCAAACACTCTGTTGGCTGCTTCGGCGGTGGCCCTGACCTTCAGTGAGAACTCCGTGACGTAAGGATACGTAAACTGGGGGAGATTCGTGTTTGTGGGGGATGGGGGGAGGGGGGGGGGGGAGAGAAATGTGAAGTGAATTGCGTAGACAGTTACTGTGAACGGTGATGGTGACTACTGTAAGGCTTAATATGATAAAGGCGATATCCATCGATGCAATAACAGTAATAATGACATACATTTATATAGAGAGCTTTTCTCCACAAAGTGGACGTAAGCCTTTTAGAATGTCATAATGAGATCTCTCTCTCTCTCTCTCTCTCTCTCTCCCTCCTTCTCTCTCTCACCCACTTCTCTTTCTCTCTCTCACCCACTTCTCTTTCTCTCTCTCACCCACTCTCTTTCTCTCTCTCTCTCTCTCTCCCTCTCTCTCTCTCTCACCCACTTCTCTTTCTCTCTCTCACCCACTTCTCTTTCTCTCTCTCTCTCTCTCTCTCTCCCTCTCTCACCCACTTCTCTTTCTCTCTCTCACCCACTTCTCTTTCTCTCTCTCTCCCTCTCCCTTTCTTTCTCTATGTCTCCTTCTTTCTTTCTTTCTTTCTCTCTCTTTTCCCTTTCTTCCTCTCTCTCTCCCTTTCTTTCTCGTTCTCTCCCTTTTTTTCTCTCTCTCCCTTCCTTTCTTTCTTTCTTTCTCTCTCCCTTCCTTTCTTTCTTTCTCTCTCTCTCCTTTTCTTTCTTTCTTTCTCTCTCTCTCCCTTCCTTTCTTTCTTTCTCTCTCTCTCCCTTCCTTTCTTTCTTTCTTTCTCTCTCCTTTCCTTTCTTTCTTTCTCTCTCTCTCTCCCTTCCTTTCTTTCTTTCTCTCTCTCTCTCCCTTCCTTTCTTTCTTTCTCTCTCTCTCTCCCTTCCTTTCTTTCTTTCTCTCTCTCTCCCTTCCTTTCTTTCTTTCTCTCTCTCTCTCCCTTCCTTTCTTTCTTTCTCTCTCTCTCCTTTCCTTTCTTTCTTTCTCTCTCTCTCTCCTTTTCTTTCTTTCTTTCTCTCTCCCTTCCTTTCTTTCTTTCTCTCTCTCTCCCTTCCTTTCTTTCTTTCTCTCTCTCTCCCTTCCTTTCTTTCTCTCTCTCTCCTTTTCTTTCTCGCTCTCTCCCTTTTTTCTCTCTCTCCCTTTTTTCTCTCTCTCCCTTTTTTCTCTCTCTCCCTTTTTTCTCTGTCCCTTTCTTTTTTTTCTCTCTCCATTTATTTTTTTCTCTCTCCCTTTCTTTCTTTCTCTCTCCCTTTCTTTCTTTCTCTCTCTCCTTTTGTTTCTCGCTCTCTCCTTTTTCTCTCTCCCTTTCTTTCTCTCTCTCTCCCTTTCTCTTTTTCTCTCTCTCTCCTTTTCTTTCTCGCTCTCTCCCTTTTTTCTCTCTCTCCCTTTCTTTTTCTCTCTTGCCCATTCTTTTTATTGTCTCTCTCTCCCTCTCTACTGTCTTATATGTACATAAAATACACTTTCACCCCGTACAATGCATACAGGACTTAACTGAGATTTATATTAAAACTTAAAACTGTTATTATTATATAATTACATACAAATGAAAAAACGGACACTTAGTACACAGTGCACCGTTACATAAAAAAAAAACCCAACAAAGTACTAATGGAGTGCAGCGTTTTCCTACCCTGTCCAGTTCCTACTTACATAGAGCAAGTTATGCAGGCCCTTTCTGGCTTTCTCGTCATCCGAGTCCCCGTATTTCCAGAAATCGATGCTCGTCAAGTAATCGGAGAAGGACTTATCCGATACTGTCCGTTCAGTGTATAAAAACTGATACTCTCCGTTCGCCATGCCCATATCGTAGGCTATCACCAGATAGCGTCTCACCTCTTTCTTAGGGATCACAAGAATGATGACTGACAAAGAAACAATATATTTGTAAAATAAGCACACATCTTGCAAAAACGAAGTGTCTCAACGAACCTACTTAGGAATAACACATATCTATTCGAACACAATATAATTGTAAAATAACCACACATTTTTGCGGGGGGAAAGTGTCTACGCGAAGTAACGTACGAATAACATTCAATTCGACTGCTATTCGCACACATTACAACTTAAAATAGCCATTAGCCATATATCTTGTTGGGGGTGGGGGGGGGGGGGGTGGGGCAGTGTGCACGAACTTATGTGAGATTAACACGCGACTACAATTCGCGCTCATTACAATTGTAAAATAGCCACATATCTTGCGGGGAAAAAAGTGTCTGCATTAATTTACGTACGAATAACATTCGACTGTTATTCGCATACAATACAATATACTTGTAAAGCAACCATACATTTTGCTGATACGAAGTGTTTAAATGAACGTACGTACAAATAACACTCGATTGCTATTGCATACAATACATTTGTAAAATAACCACACATCTTGAGGGGGAAAAAGTGTCAACACGAACTTACGTACGAATATCATTCAATTCGACTGCTATTCGCACACATTACATCTGTAAAATAACCACATAATAATATCTTGTTGGGAAAAACTGTCTGCATGAACGTACGTACAAATAGCACTCGTTTGCTATTCGCACACACTACAATTATAGAATAGCCACATATCTAGCAGTAAAGACATGTCCAAGCGAACTTACTTACGAATAACACTCGATTGCCACTCGTTTACACTACAATATTGTAAAATGGCCATTCATTTTACGGACATACGAAGTGTCTACATGAGCTTACGTACGAACAACGCTCGAATGCTATTCGCGTACACTACAATTACTATTGTAAAATAGCCACACATTTTACGGAAACGAGTGTCTACACGGAGTTACGTACGGACAACATTCGACTGCTATCCGCATAAATTACAACTGTAAAATAGCCGCACATCTTGCGCAAAAAACGTGCTTCCACGAACTTACGTAGGAACAACACTCGACTGCTATTCGCACACAATACAATTGGTGTAAAATAGCCACATATTTTGCGGCTACGAAGTGTCTAGCGACAAGTCAGCTTGGACCCCTGTTTCATGTCTTTTAGCAAATTCCCCAGGATTTTTTCAACACAGTTCGGTGTGTTGTTGTTGTTGTTTTCTGTCTCAGAATAACCACGCCAGGAAACTGGTGTCTTCTCTCCGTGCTTCACACCAGAGTTTTAACATTCCAGCAAATTAAATAGGTCATGATGGTCCGATCTGTTTTTTCCCCAGGAATTCACTCTGGGGCCACGTTCGTCTTGAGGCAATGTGTTCGCCTCTCATGCCGAAGTTACCGGGTTCGATCCAAGGTCAGTGCAGGCATGTTGGATGTTTTCCTGTCCCTGATCCTATGGTAGGTAGAATCGAGCACCTAGTCTTCTCGGATAAGGACGAAAACCTCGGAGGGCCCGTGTGCACGTTGCCTACGCTTTTTATTAGGTCACTTACAGTAACCAAATTTTGCATGGAGGTTTCCAATACAGTGCAGGGTGCACCGAAGTTTGAATTTTCAACCTTGGCAGTTGAAAGACGAGAAGAGCAGGCCGGTCGAGGCCGCTTCCCGGGCAAAATTTAAAAAAACAAACTAACTAATCACACAGAGACGCTGGAGATGGACATATGTCACACGCTCCGGAAAAACTGCATCCAGCACCACAAGACAAGCACTTACATGGAACCCTCAAGGGAAAAGGAAAAGAGGCCGGCCGAAAAACACCTGGCACCGGGACTTGGAGGCAGACACCAAGAAGATGGGTCGCACCTGGGGACAGCTGGAACGAATGGCCCAGGAGCGGGATGCCTGGAGAACCCGTGTCGGCGACCTATGTCCCTGGAGGGATCACAGGCGAAAGCGAAGTGATTCACCCCACACCCCACCCAAATCACCAAAAACAAAGGGGATCAAACAAGTACAAGAAATACAAATACAACAGCAAAAATAAAATTAAATAAATAAATAAATAAATAAACAAAAGAAACAGAGAGGTACAAATGCCCAGAGCAAGGATCTTCCCAAAATATAGACCTCAAAAGAAAAACGGTCGGCCCCGTCTGGGCTTCATCTGTACTCACTTCTGGCTTCCGTCTTGATAATCTCGTACATCCGCTCTATCTGGCTTCTGTTGGCGTTTTCCCTCACATTGCCGAAGTCACGGACGAGATAGAACTTCTCGTTGGTCTCAATGTTTTTCTTGAAAAAGTTGGCCATGCCCTCCGATCTCTCGCCAACAGTGGAGATCATACTCACCTTGTACCAGTTCATTTTCTCGCAGAAGAAGATAAGCAGTTCTCCTGTGAAGATTTTGCGTTATATCACTAGGTTATGATGAAGAGACAGAGAGAGAGAGAGAGGGAGAGAACGAGAGAGAGAGAGAGACAAACAGACAGACAGACAGAAGTGTAGAGTGTATAAAGTGTATGACTGTGTGTGTGAAAGAGTGAGTGAGTGAGAGTGAGTGAATGAGTGAGTGAGTGAGTGAGTGAGTGAGTGAGTGAGTGAGTGAGTGAGTGAGTGAGTGAGTGATTGAGTGAATGAGTGAGTGAGTGAGTGAGTGAGTGAGTGAGTGAGCGAGAGTGAGTGAGAGTGAGAGAGAGAGAGAAAGAGAGAGAGAGAGAGAGAGAGAGAGAAAGAGAGAGAGAGAGAAAGAGAGTAAGTGAGCGAGAGTGAGAGAGGGAGTGAAAGAGAAAAAAATCTGATTTCACTTTCATTGCTTCTTTAAATACGTCTGGGGAAAAAGACGTCATGTCGCGAGAGAGAATTTATAATTGTCAACGAAATCTCCCCCCCCCCCCCCACCCCCGTGCGACTTGAGCATTTAAGTTCAGATAGTGGCTCATTAGTTCTGACACGCCTATGTGTGAATGTGAATTAGTGTTGGGCTAAGTGAGTGAGTGAGAGAGCCACCTGGCACATTCAGCATGACAACTTGAGACGCGAGTACTGTTGTGGGCAGCAGGCTATTTAGTTGCATTACGTTTAGTCAGGTTGTTCGGATAATCAATGTCAAGCTAAATTGGAATGTGTCGCTGCTACAAAAGTTCAGTATTTCACCAGCAGGGATACTTACTTCCACTTACGTTTGACTGTTTAAAACAGTAAGATGTGCTGACGGAAGTCAGGGAGAGAGAGAGAGAGAGAGAGAGAGAGAGAGAGAGAGAGAGGAGAGAGAGAGAGAGAGAGAGAGAGAGAGAGAGAGAGAGAGAGAGAGATTGTGTGTGTGTGTGTGTGTGATCATATGAGAGAGAGGGAGGGGGGAAGGAAGGAGACTGAATGTGTGTGTGTGTATGTATGACAGAGAGAGATTGTGGATGTGAGAGAGGCGGAGAGAGAGAGAGATTCAGGCAGACAGGCAGAGAGAAAGATTGTGTGCGAGTGTGAGAGAGAGTGTATGTGCGTGTGAGAAAAAGAGATTGCATGTGAGAGAAAGAGAGACAGACAGACAGACAGACAGACAGACAGACGGACAGACACACACACATACAGACTGAATGACTGACCGAATGACTGACTGACTGACAGATTTTGTGCCAAAATGAGAGAGAGAGAGAGAGAGAGAGAGAGAGAGAGAGAGAGAGAGAGAGAGAAGGGATAGAGATGGAGAGAGATTGTGTGTGTGTGTGTGTGTGGTGTGTGGTGTGTGTGTGTGTGTGTGTGTGGGTGTGTGTGGGGGTGTGTGTGTGTGTGGTGGTGTGTGTGTGTCTGTTTGTTTGAGAGAAAGACTGAGTAGGAAAGAGAGACAAGCATAAGCCCAGCTTACCTAATGAAGAGAGAGGTGCAACAGTTCTGAGCAAGGTGGTTTTGGTAGATTTATCATCCAGTTCATGCATGTTGGAGACCCAGCTGAAGATTGGGATGTTCATGAAGGAGGCCAAATCCGCCACAGGAATCATTGCTGGGAATGGCAAGAAGATAAGATAAGATACGATACGATAAAATAACATAAGATGAGATGAGATATGATAAGATAAGGCATACTTTGACAGTTCCAGTGTATGAACAGATGAATAGGGCTCTTGTCCACAGCATTCGCTCATCACCTCTACAGAAAGTTCTGACCGCTGGCGGACGGAAAGACCTTGTCCACAGGCTCCGCAATAATCTGTACGCTAGCGTATGGATTTGTCAGCTTTGCCCACGAGCTTTACATAATATACAGAAAAATGTCGCTAACACAAAAGCAGGAACTATTTCTTCGATGGTGGTTTAAAAGGAGGTATTTAATATCTCATCTTCGATTTTGGGTACACTAATTCTGCAAAGAACGTGTGCAAGAGCCCGTTTTACTTCGTCATACATACTTTTCCGCAAAAATAGCGGTGAAGAGCTATGAGGACAAGGCCTGAACACAGAGTTAGACCGTAAATAAAAGACAGCAAAAATTTGATACTGGAAGATACGAGAGGAGACAGTATAATGAGGAGTTCAACGTGGAACGCAAATCATCAACGAAAGGATGAAATTTGTTGCCGGCTCTACAACATGCCTTATCAGAGATTTTATTACCTGCAGAAATGGGGGGGGGGGGGGGGCTAAAGGATTAAACTTGCTTTATTTATTTATTTTTTCCTTTAATTTGAAATACATCGGAAATGACATGCAGACAACCAGAAAGGCAAACAGACGAGATCCAAAATGCATTCCACTTGGGAACTGAACTGAACTGAAATTCTTCGCAGAGCTATACATGGCAGTGGGGCATATCGTAATAAAGAAAAAAAAGGTATTTTGCAAGGACTGTACACATGTACGAAAGACAATTTGTTATTTTTGCATTAATCAATATTTAGATTTTCTCTGTGGTGGACTGAAACTTCATTTAGAGACGAACTGGGATTTTCGTCCCACGGCCTGTGACGTCAAATGTTTCCAATCTAAGGGGAGTAAGCGTTAAAGAAGCACAGGTGAAAATCACATTAGCTTACATTAAGTAAGTTAAGTAATTTTTCTCAGAAGTGTCAACTTTACACTTGGCACCTTTTGTTTCTTCACTCTTAACATTATAACATCGTCGGGTATTTTCCATATTGTTGTATGTGGATTTTTGCCTTTTCGAGCAAATGAGGACTGAAAGTTTGAAGAGTTGTGTAAAATCAGGGTCAAAAACGCATACAACATTACATCACAAACACATATCTCGAAAAGTTTTAACCGATTGTGATGACACTTAAACATAACAAAATCAGGACTGAGAGAACCACTTTCGTGACAAAACCTCAAAATCGGCAAAATGTCGCATACAACAATGTGCTAAATTGATATCATGACCATCAAGCTGCCTTTTCATGTGTACGGAAATGGAAACGGAAACGACAAAATCCCTTCGAGTGGTGAAATAGGAGAAATGCTTTCACGAGTACCGAAACTCCCGTTTCCGCACACATGGAAACACTCTTTCTTTCTACCACCGGATGGACTCTTGGACGTTTCCGTCGCGGTTTCCGTTTCCGTGCACACGAGAATCCAACCTTACACTACTCACCTGTTGTGCACGGTGGACCAAACACAACATCGGGTCTCTGACGTAGCAAATACCTCACAAACTGACCAGTGGCTGTTTTAGGGTGGCATGCCGAGTCACCCCACGTCACACTAAAGGAGATACAAGAAAAAAAAAAAAATATATATAAATATATATACAAAGCTTTATGAGTTGTGATGATTCTCCGAAAAAAAAAAAAAGACCTCCAACACTATAAATCCTGAAAAGCTGCCAAAATATTATAAAAGGCACAGACAACCTGTGGGCTCGCAGCAAGGCTGGAATCAAAGTCAAAATATAGCCCCCCCCTCCCCCCCCCCAAAAAAAAAAATTAATAAATAAATAATAGTTTGTATGAAGTGCGTCGCTTAGGAAATAATACAGAAATGATACTGACTGTATTTTACTTTATCAAATTCAAAAATTCAATCAATGAAAACAAAATCAATAATACTGATTGTATCGTTTTTGTAGGAAACAGAAGCTCCTCCAGTAACCTGCCGAGAGAATTCAAAGGCACAGTGACAGAGCTGTTGTCAGAGTGTGCAGAAGAAGAACGTATTTCTGCTATAAAAACAGTAGGGGCCATTTATACCCCATGACGTACGAGTAAAAGGTGAAATATTTTTGCTATATAAAAAGTAGAGGTCCGCTTGACCTCACGACGTACGGGAAAGGTACTATTTAGCAAAGTACGGCGAGGGATAAGCAAGCATTTGCTGTATATAACTTTTTTTTTTCTTTTTCCCATATTTTGACTTAAAGACAGTCAGCAGAGGAGAGTAGAAAGTTTGGGTGCTCAGACTGTGGGCAGCGTAAAGTTGAGCAGAGAACTCATGTTGGCGTGAGTCAATACACACTGAATTAACTGGACTGTTGTTACTATCTTGGTAAGTAGGCCTATAGACCCTTTTCACTTCCGCGTTACGGTTGTCTGCGGGGAGCCGCACGGCTTCGAAAAGCACCGTGTAGGGCAAAAACCTCCACTTGCGTTAATGATGGCATCTGAATATGTGCGCAGTCTAAGCAAAGATGCATTTTTATGCCAGAACCAGCACGTAACGGGTTTGTACAGTTGGGTGCCCAACAAGAGGATGGCATCGTTCGACTGTTGTCCACTGCTTCCACCCTACAAGTGGGACACGCCGCCAGTTTGTTTGCAAATCACGTGATACGGAGGATGGTAAATGAAAAGGGTCTTACACCCTCTCAAGGTTGAGCAGACAGAACAAGAATAAAGTCCGGCTAATTTCGCACCGCCCTGTGCTCTGCTCTGTTCGCAGTTCGAACACTTCCGTTACATCTAACATTGTATCGGCTTTGCTGGCGGTCTGAACACTCCGGTTGCCTTTAGTGCAACAATTTATTTGCTCTACTCTGTCGGCGGCGTGGAAGAGCCTCAACGGGGTATTAGATAACACTAAGAGAGAAACACAATGCGACCAAAAAGAGATAACGCTAATCCTGGTTTCTTCTATCTCCATTCTCTGAAAAACTGGGAGAGTTTTAGTATTTAACAGAGGCATAATAATGCACACTTTGAAACTTTGCTTAAAATACGTCGTGGCACTTATCACGCTGTTTTACAGTTCCCATTTATTCAAAATCCTTTTTAATAACTAAAGCCGCAAAACATTTAACTTTGAATTTCTCAGTTGTGCAAAAAGTGGAGTCTGAATAAACAAGAACTAAGGATGCGATCTATGAAGATATTCTGCTTTAGGTCCACACTTCATACGTAATACTTTATTTTGTAACAACAAGCTGTGTGCAGGCTATCTCTGGAGGTGCAAAGAAGTGACTGTACTGTTCTCTAACTGTGTTGTCTTTGATTCGATTATGCGTCCCCTTTTCGCTTCTAATCAAATTGTGATCAGACTGCCCAAGCACGTATTTATTGTGTCTTTTCAGTACACAGTCATTCGTCTGTTTTCGATCAGTGTGTCTCAAGCTTTTTTGTCACACCCCCTACTTGAGTTTTCCAAAAATACGTGTGCCCGACTATAATCGGACACCGGACAGAGTTAGTGTACAGTATTATATAAGAAGATTTTAAAAATAGTTACATTATCAAGAAAACCACCAACCTAAACAAACAACAGTTTATCTACACAGTTAAGTTAAAATACACTATGAAATTAAGATTTCTATAATAAAAAAAATGCTTGCGCACTACACTGAAGTCCCACGCCCCATCAAAACATTGGTCATGCCCCATCTTGAGAAACATTGGTCATGCCCCATCTTGAGAAACATTGGTCATGCCCCATCTTGAGAAACATTGGTCATGCCCCATCTTGAGAAACATTGGTCATGCCCCATCTTGAGAAACATTGGTCATGCCCCATCTTGAGAAACATTGGTCATGCCCCATCTTGAGAAACATTGGTCATGCCCCATCTTGAGAAACATTGGTCATGCCCCATCTTGAGAAACATTGGTCATGCCCCATCTTGAGAAACATTGGTCATGCCCCATCTTGAGAAACATTGGTCATGCCCCATCTTGAGAAACATTGGTCATGCCCCATCTTGAGAAACATTGGTCATGCCCCATCTTGAGAAACATTGGTCATGCCCCATCTTGAGAAACATTGGTCATGCCCCATCTTGAGAAACATTGGTCATGCCCCATCTTGAGAAACATTGGTCATGCCCCATCTTGAGAAACATTGGTCATGCCCCATCTTGAGAAACATTGGTCATGCCCCATCT
This sequence comes from Onchidella celtica, assembly GCA_963931925.1. Classification (NCBI taxonomy): domain Eukaryota; kingdom Metazoa; phylum Mollusca; class Gastropoda; order Systellommatophora; family Onchidiidae; genus Onchidella; species Onchidella celtica. The sequence goes on along the minus strand of OZ007575.1, from coordinate 25,150,003 downwards.
TGAGAAACATTGGTCATGCCCCATCTTGAGAAACATTGGTCATGCCCCATCTTGAGAAACATTGGTCATGCCCCATCTTGAGAAACATTGGTCATGCCCCATCTTGAGAAACATTGGTCATGCCCCATCTTGAGAAACATTGGTCTAGATCCTATTTTGTTTGAGCCTTCCCCTCTTTCTCCATCAACCTTCTCCTAACCCCCACCCCCCAAATCCCCGCCCCTACCCACCCACCCTTACTCCATTTTAATCATTATTTCAAGAATGAAAATATTCCTTGTTTTGCACACTATTTCAAATGCCATCAAAGTTGGAAACAGTGAAAGTTCATAAATTAATGTGGATGGAACAAAATACTCTACAACTACATGGAAGTCAGGCTGTGGATTACATCCCAATCCTCCAAATGGCTAAAAAAAAAAACCTTCCTTTTGATACGACACACAAACTGATGTACATGGAGCATTCAAAATGATAAAAGTTTCCCATTGGCGACACAACACTCAAAACCCAATCTCCACCCGGTTCTGGAGTGTGTGCACAATGGTTCTCCACAACAGCCAGGCATTCGTGTAACAACTCAAAGCCCGATCTTCATCCGGCTGTAGAGTGTGTGCACAATGGTTCTCCACAACAGCCAGGCATTCGTGTAACAACTCCAAGCCCGATCTTCATCCGGCTGTAGAGTGTGTGCACAATGGTTCTCCACAACAGCGAGATTCGTGCAATAACTCAAAGCCCGATCTTCATCCGGCTGTCGAGTACACAATCGCTGTTCGGTGCCACACAATCGCTGTTCGGTGCCATAATCTGGTGTAGCAGTACTAACACCTTTCCCTACTGGCATGACAACGCACAGTGCCATCTCCACTGTAGCGTGTACACAGCAACTGCCGGGGCACTGTAATGGGATGTAATCTCTTCCCTATTGGCGTAACCACGCACAGCACTAGTTCCACTGCACGGTGACTTACTTGACGCTGCGGTTATGCAGAAGCCCCTCTTGACTGGCCACCTCTATAGCCAAAGCGAACGGTCCTAAGCTGGAGGCCAGGCCAAAGCGATCATCTAGATCGGCACTGGAAAGACAAAATTGATACATTAAAACAATAAAATCAAAATACATATAAAGTTGTGCGGTTGGGGGGGGGGGGGTATCATACTAAGCTGGGGAACATCACAGTCACCTACTGGCAGACAAGAAGTGCACACCAGAATTTCCTATATTTTCTAGCTCACGAATATACTAAGAACTACCCAGATGGCAATGGAAAGAAAAATGCTTAACATCAGACTGCAAGATAGAATTCCCCACGCTGACATACGCAAACAAACAAAACTAAAAGACGTAGTGGGATTCATGCTACAACAGAAGTGGAATTGGGCCGGACACGTGGGGAGGATGGATGACAATAGGTGGACAAAACGCTGCACTGAATGTCAGCCAAGGACAGGAAAAAGAACAAGAGGACGACCAGGAAGAAGACGGAAGGAAGACATTACAAAGAGAGGAGGAACAACATGGATGAGGAAATCAACAGACAGAAGAGAATAGAAAGCATTGTCGGAGGGCAACATCCTGGGTGGACTACGCCTAGGTGAAAGGTGAAAGGTGAACATCCAGGAAGACCCTATCATGCTAAGTCTGGCCAGACACAATATTATCATAAAAACCACAGAAAAACTGCGGGGGTCGCAGCAAAGACTTAAAGCAAAGACTTAAAGCAAAGACTTAAAGCAAAGACTTAAAGCAAAGACTTAAAGCAAAGACTTAAAGCAAAGACTTAAAGCAAAGACTTAAAGCAAAGACTTAAAGCCAAGACTTAAAGCAAAGACTTAAAGCCAAGACTTAAAGCCAAGACTTAAAGCAAAGACTTAAAGCCAAGACTTAAAGCAAAGACTTAAAGCAAAGACTTAAAGCAAAGACTTAAAGCAAAGACTTAAAGCAAAGACTTAAAGCAAAGACTTAAAGCAAAGACTTAAAGCCAAGACTTAAAGCAAAGACTTAAAGCCAAGACTTAAAGCCAAGACTTAAAGCAAAGACTTAAAGCAAAGACTTAAAGCAAAGACTTAAAGCAAAGACTTAAAGCAAAGACTTAAAGCAAAGACTTAAAGCAAAGACTTAAAGCAAAGACTTAAAGCAAAGACTTAAAGCAAAGACTTAAAGCAAAGACAAGAACTGGCAGGCAGACAAAAGTTGATGTAGCAAAGCCTCACGAATGTATAATTAATATTATGCGAGGCTTCGCTTTACAACTTTTATTTTTGCCATAATCTGACTTTCCGTTCAGACACAGTCAGCATTCTGCCACTATTTCTAGGTTGTAAGCTAACTTCTCTAATGTTGTATGTGGTAGGGAAACGACATTTTGAGGACTTACACAGTATCCAAAGGGACAAGGTGGTCTAGAGGCAATGGTGCTCGCCTCTCATGCCAAGGGTCCCGGGTTCAAAACCCGGCCGGTGCAGGCATGTTGGAAGTTTGGGGTTTTTCTCATATTTCCTATTGGGAGGTAGGATCGAGTACCTAGTCTTCTCGGATAAGGACGAAAAAATCGGAGGGCCCGTGTGCACGTGTGCACGTTGCGCACGTTAAAGATATCTTGGCAGTTGGAAATCGAAAAGAGCAGGCTGAACAGGCCGCTGCCCGGGCAAAATCAAATAAAATTCATCCCTACCACTCCCTCCCCCTCCTCCTCATCTCCCCCCCCCCCGACAAAAAAAAAACCCGCCGACCGGCGCTGCACTATGGCGACGACGTGCCTGATCCAGTTATAACTGGGTGCAATGACACAAAGGCAAATTTCCAAAATGCGATTAAAGTAGTATACAAATACAAATACAAATACAAATATCCCAAGTTAGATTTTGATATTAATGAAAGAAAATGTTTTAACTAATATTATAATATATCTTTTTTGTTGTTGTTATTTTTTTTTTGTTCTGTCTTTTTTGTATCTGCAGAAGTTGTAACAATTTTACGATTTCTTCCTTTTTGCACTGTTAAGATTTTTGTCTTGAGGAAGGTCCATTGACGGAAATCTGGAACTGTCTGTCCTTTTCCGTTGGGTTTTGCTGCATTGTTTCTGAATTCGTTTGTACATGAGACCTGGCAATATACACAACGTTTTGCAAAGCATCACGGCTGAATTGCTGCAATCTGACTAATACACGTGGCTGTTAAACCCAAAGTCAACTTTTTTTATCTGCCTAGATTCATCTCCCTTTTGCCAGTTTGGACTATCAATGCCAAAATCTATTTCGGGAGATATGTATGAAAAGGTAAGACTTCACCCTCTTTTAACCGGCAAAATCATTGCAAGAGTTCTGTAATAATGTACCTCATTTCTCTTATCTTTCTTATCTCCGGCTGTCTCTAGTGATGAAAGGAAGATTTTTTTTTTAGAAAAAAAAATCCACTCCGCCCCTACCGCAATGCAGTGGCGTAGCGTTGCCTGGGCCCACGGGGGCAAAATTCTTAATGACACAAAATTTAAAATATATAATTAATTAATTGATTAAGTGGTAATAACAAGGAAAAGCATAGCACCCCTCCCCCCTCCCCCACCCCCCAGAAAATCTCTCAATGTCGGAAAATTCTACATAAGTTTTTCCAACAAAATGACAGGGCAAATTAACTTGGCTGTTGTTATGCGCATGTACGGTCCCCAAGCGGTTTGCGCAAAGGGCGCGTAGGTGTACGTACCTATCCCTAACCCCGTCGGTATCCTTATCATCAACCCTAAATCTGATCGAATCCCCAGCTCTACCCCCCCCCCCTATCCTTCGTACCAAAAAAAAAAACAGGAGGAAAACAAAAAAAAAAGAATCTGAAAGAATAATTAATTAAGGCTGTTGTTAGGAGTATTTCAGGAGGAGCTCTCTAGCTCTGGAGTCACAATAGGTTGTAAAACATCGTCATGGTGCTGACCTTTTTGCCTAATTCATTTTTTTGCATTTCTCAGAAAATCGCAAAGAAACTTATTTATTCTTTCGCAATGCAGTCAGACTTAGGCCAAAATGACTCTAGGTAAAAGTGGCCATCATCCACGTTGGCTGAAACAACCCCAGAACCAAAATGGCCTACGTCTATGAATGAGTTAGGCCATTACACTTTACAGAAAGTTTTATTTCCAGGATAATGGCTTGGCACTTTTGAATGAGTTTTACATTAATACATGCACGAGATACACCAACCACCCCCTTGTGCCCCTAGGGGCTGGCAACCCACGCTACGCCACTGTAGTAATTCCATTCATGACAGGCTGCCTGACAACATTCACACAAGATAAAAGTGACGAATCCCGGCTGGCAGATTTTCGCCCTGGTAAATTCGATGTTCACTGAAAGAGGCGTGCGGAAAGAGAAGGTTAGACATTCAATGAGCCTTATTTACATGACTTAATAATATAGTCGGTTTCTATTTAGCGTTGTATGTACTAAATTATGGTTTGGTATTATTTCTTTGCTACATAGGCTACAACTTTTTCTTTTTGCCATATCTTGACTTTGTTTCGAGGCGTACAGAGGCTTTACAACGTTTACATAGCGTGTACACAATAACTACCGGGGCACTGTAATGGGATGTAATCTCTTCCCTATTGGGTTACCACGCACAGCCTATCAGTGAGAATCAGTGATTCTCAAACCTTTTTCAGGAAATTGCCATCTTAGGCTCCAAAGTTTCTTCATCACCCCCCCCCCCCCAAAACAACAACAACAACTCAAACCCAGCAGAACACAGAACACATTTCACAAGAAGACAGACCAGACACAAGCTATACACAACACCCCACAGATTTTTTCAGAGCTTTTTTATATTTCATCACTTTGTTATCAGGAGTAGATAGTATTCCTGCCTTCCTCTCACTTACATGTCTCCATATTATCTTCCCTTTTCATTAAGCTACCATTGAGATAATGTCAGTTATTGAAGGTGCACGCTTGCTAAAGTAGATCTCATAGGATATTTTTACGAGTTGTTACGCAGCTGTCTTGTGGCAAGGCAGGTATCGCATTCTACTGAAAGCACTTGCAAAGAGTTCGACACACCTGGCATATTGTCTTCTCGGGGGGGGGGGGGGGGATTTCGATTTCCAAAGAGGGGGCGAAAACCAGAAAAAGGGTATAGGGAGGCGGTGAAGCGGGGCGATAGGGGGAGCGGGAGAAAACGATTTGGGGGGCAAGTACATCGCGACCTCAGTTCTTGTTTGTTCCAACTCCACATTATGCACAGCTGAGAAATTCCACGTCAAACCTTCGCGGCTTTAGTATAATGATAAGGAGTTAGAATAAATCAGAACCATGAAACAGCTTGATAAGTGCCACAACGCGTTTTAAACAAGTGTCAACGCGTGCATTTGTTATACCTCTTCTACATACTAAAAGATCTCCAGTTTTCCAGAACAAACAAGAAGCAACATCACGACATGGCAGTCGCTGTCTTGCTGAACAGCAGGTATAGATATGTTTTATGTGACAGAAAAGGCCTGTCTTTTTAGTGCATTTGATAAAGAAGGGAGAATGCTTTCTATTTTATAATGAATAATAAAAACACCTTTCGTCATAGCTTTGAGAACCTTAACATCATGATTTGTAATTTGTCAAATGTACGCATTGGGTTTGAGTATGGACTTTTTTTTTCCGGGGGGGGGGGGGGTAGAAAATGATGGGTGGGGCAGTGGTTGGGGGGGGGGGGGAGGAGGGCAAGTTTTAATCTTGTTTTGCACATTTGCCCAGTAAGGACAAACTTCAAAGTCGAGCGACACCTTTTCCAGGCCACATCTTTGAATCTATAGTTCCCATCTCTCTCTACCCTGGTTCTTACTGCGTATCTTACTACAACGGAGGTAGAGGGTGAACATGTAACTCCGTGACTCGGGGACCAAACATATTATGAAACTTGATGTGCTACATTAATTATTTTACGATAAATTATACGGACACACTCATTTCGGACGAAATGCAGTCTTTAATATTATTTATCCGCGGCTTCTTTTGAGCCGCTATAAAAGAAGCATAAAATTTTCCTCGAGTACAAATCAAAAAATGTGATGAAATCTTTTTCTTCGTCTCTCTACTTCGAACAATGCTTGTCGTAAATCGGACTTTATCATATCTCTGTCAAAATTGGGCAAAAAGAAACAGTTGTATGTAGCGAAGCCCCGCGTGAGAAATGATACCCAAACGATACAAAGCAAACTAAAGAGAAGACTTCGAGCTTCCATAGATTGGCAGACGGACGTGCTTTTGTGCTGCTAACCAAGAAAGAACTCGTAGGTAAGTACACATAATCCTGTTTCGCTTCGATCCTATACATTTCCTGTTGAAATCTTTTATTGTTCGATTGGGTTAGCTGTAGTTTTTGGAGACTTTGGCATGATATAAGAACTTACGCCCTTAAATGACTCTATGCAACTGCGGTGTTTATTCAGAGTGACAGACTCTCAGACATGCCAAATATAACATGTGTACATCTCACTCATCTCCAATTCCATGGCATGTTGACGTAAACTCATTATCCCCATCAATTTGAGGAATGCCGCTTTTGTTTAAACGAATTATTCAGAACTAAAAGGTTCGTAAATATAGTCGAGTGATTATATACGTTCGTCCCCTTAAAATGACAAGGTTCAATCTCCACTTTTTGGCTGAACTGAGTTACACACTACTTCTACAGGCCTTCTCCATTGTGTGTCAAAGTATTGGTGGATTCGGTATGTAATTTGTAAATATGACTAAAAAGAAAAGAAGTCGTATCTTTAAAAGTTATGAGCGCATGGAACTTCAATCATCAATTTCTCAAAAATTATTGGAAAGGAGTTACAACCTTGTCATTTTAAGGGAGTGCTAAAGGGGATTATTCCCCAAGCCCCTTTTCATTATCCAAAATAAATATTTAAAAAATGGAAAAGTGACAGAAAAACTCCCATAGGTCAGAAATGCAGTAATTTGAATGATGGTAAAGACATCCATCTTGCACACTCAGGTTAGCAAAGATAATAATGGCATGGATTCCAACTATGGCACTCCAGATTGTTGTTTTTTTTCTTTTGTTTTCTTTTCTGATAGATTCGTCGGCTCGCCGGATTTCTTCATGGCCAAAGAGCCATCCATTATAGCATAATGCTTGGGACGGGGGGGGGGGGGGGGGGCGAGAGGTTTGTGTACAAAAAGCGTACCCCGGCGTTGGAACGTCAACTTGCATGGTATCATTGGGAAGGCCGCATGATACTGTACGGTAACTCGGTTTTGACATATATTTTTCAAGAGAATTAAAGATGTGAATAACACTCTTGATCGGATTTAACAGTTACGATATTTTAGAAACATCATTTAACCCTTAGTTTACAGAGATTAAGTCCCAACTTAGAACACAACCTCTGGGCAGTCAATGGCTGCAAGCATGCCGAATCTCTATTATTATTAATTATTTTTTTTTGAAGTTACGACAGTTTACCATGCAGTGGTTGGCGTCTATCTCTAAAAAAGGGCATTTTTTAAAATTATTTTTGGAGGGGGGGGGGGATTTAAGATCTTAACAAATTTTTGTGAGCAGCCCAGATGAATAGAAAATACAACGAGAGTTGAGAGTACCCTTGAGGGGTATTTTGATTGCGTCGGTCTTGGGTACATCCACCTGCAACAATTGCAGCGCTTGGTTGTGTAGCGCGCCCACCAAAAGTCTCAGCGAGCTAAATTTGAGTATCGCAAAACCGTTGTTTTCCTGCACGCCATGACTCTATAAAACCTGAGCAAACTTTCAAGGTGCCTCACGCTAATAGCTGCCAGTCCTGGGGTTCATGTATGCTTTCCTACAGAAGACGCTACAATACACTTCACGACCTTTCTTCTTGTTTGTTCTATTTCCATGTCTGAAGAAAATACAAAAAAAAAACACTGAAGATCTTTTTCGGTCTAATTTACCTCTGAGAACTTTCTCCAAAATAAATTTGCCCCCCCCCCCCTCCCCCCCCCCCTTTTCCATTTTTTTTTTTCCGTTCAGTAATTTGAGTCAGCACTTCTACCATAATAAAGCAACTAGCAGCAGAGAAATTTAAAACACTGTAACATTGCTACTTTAACAATGTTCAAGGAACAATAACAGTGTTATATGCGAAACTTCAAATTTCCTTCTGAACTTCAGAATTTTTTTTACATATTTTTCTTTCATTTTTATTTTAAATTAATGTGTAAAAAGTTAGCATCAACAGTTTAATTTACCCTGTCGGTAGGCGAAATTTCGAGGGGTGTTTGCCATATTGTTGTATGCCACATTTTGCCGATTTCGAGACTGGGTTATGATAGTGGTTCTCTCACTCCTAATTCCATTATGAATAAGTGTCATTCCAATCGATAAAAGCTTTTCGAGATGTGTTTGTGGTGTAATGTTGTGTACGATTTTGCCCTTTTGCCCACCAAACTTCCAATCCTCATTTTCTCGAAAAAGGCACAAAATGCACATACAACAATAATGGCAAATACCCGACATTTTACCCCCGGGTTAAGCGACATTTACCCTCTGGGGTTATGTTTACCCCACATTGAGAACCCCTGAGCTGGCGACCCACTCTCGTTTAGTATAGTATGCCCACTCCAGTAACACAACTTTTCACAACGCCAACAATAGCAATGTGTCAGGAAGAAACGAAGACGCTTTTAGGCCTCAAGTATTCTCATGCTGTGTTTTCTTTACTGCTGTGATCTCATCCTGCCTAGTAACGCTTTCATCTGTATCTTATTGCTCAATGCAGTATGGGACCATCTATCGAGCACGCGCGTTTTTTTTCTTTTTTTTGCCCCGGGGGCGGGGGTGGGGTGTGGGGGTGTGGAAGCGTATAAAAAGTATACATCGGGAGGTGAGGTGGCGGACCTTTTTGGTCTGGAGCAGGGGTCACCAGACTTTTTTCACAGAGGACCGGATAACTGACAGACTTACAAGCGCGGGCCGCATAAGCAATCATTTAACCCTCACTTGTATTGAGAAATATTGGTTTAAGGAAGCTTGTCCATCCCGCAGCTCTAGATATCCCTGGTTTTATCAAACAAAATCAAGTACTATGGCGGGCCGGATGAACTGGCGTCGCGGACCGGATCCGGCCCGCGGGCCGTAGTTTGGTGACCCCTGCTCTAGAGGCAAAGTGTTCGCTTCTCACGCACTGGGCTCGGCCCCCGGTCGATGCAGGCGTGCTGGAAATTTGGGGGTTTTCTCGTATTTTCCTGTCCCTGATTATAATTATGGTAGGTGGGATCGAACACCTAGTCTTCTCGAATAAGGACGAAAAATTCGGAGGGCCTGTGTGCACAATGCGCACGTCAAAGATTCTTTGGGAATTGGAAATCGTGAAAAGCAAGCTGTACAAGGCCGCTGTCAGGGGAAATTTCTTTGAAAAAACAACAACAAAAAACTAATCACTACCACAACAAGAAAAAGGTGAGGTGTAACTGCCAAGCTCAGCGAACCATCAAAAATTGAGATCTAAACACACAGCTTCAAATACCAAAGTTTTATATCGACATTCAACCGTTTAATAGCTGTTCGGTCGTACAAAGGAGATTGGGCGACGAAGCCAAAGGTTGAAATCGCCATACTCGAATGGGCGCACTATAGCGCTGGCCCCTTCCTGTAGCTCCTGCTATTGTGCAAGTGTCGTGCATTAACTCTGCGTCAGTTCAACAGCTCTACAAATTGACAATACTTTGCTATTTCAAAGAACAAAATGTCAAGTCTGAATTTGGACCAAGTAGGCAGAAGAAGCGTGTTGCTGTACTCGGCCAGCGAATATCGCACAGCTTTGGTATTGACATAATCTTGTGGGACTTGTGTCGCTCGTCCTATCATGAAACCGAGTATTGATACCAAGGTCAACGATATATAATATGAAACACATAAGAATATGGAATATGAATGGTTGTGTGAGAACGAAAGAACAAAGATCCTTTAACCGGGAAGAATGGACAGCAAGGATAAAATTGTCTGTCTGTCTGTCTGTCTGTCTGTCTGTCTGTCTGTCTGTCTGTCTATCTATATATCTATCTGTTTCTTTATCTCTCTGTCTGTCTGTCCATCAATCTAATTAGCTGTCTGCCCGTCTATCCGACCCCCTGCCCTTCCGACCCTCTGTCAGTCTATCTATCTGTCTGTCTGACTGCGTGTATATTTGTTTGTCCGTCTGTCTGTCTGTCCGTCGTACTGTCTGTACCTTTTTCCTGTCCTAGAGATTATGGAGGGCAGTCACCTACACAGTATTTTACACCCCACTAGGGGTGAACGACCTCTGAATACCTTTCTATGCTTACATAGTCACCACAATATTATCATCACTCATTGTTAGATTATTGTTCTTTAGTCTGACCAGAACCGTAAAATGGATGTTGAATTATTGCCTGATAAAATATACATGCATGGGATGCATTGATTGTTTCCACGTGCGCAGTTATGAATCAAATACGGGACTCGACATAGATCTAATAGTCAGCGTTATGATGAACAAAATCATGAGAACTGAAGCCCTCTTTTGGCAAATATACTGTAAGCCCTAGGGAAATGAATGAACTACGTTTTTTGAAAAAAATATGGCCCCTAGTTTTAGAATGAGGACATTCCACGGTAACTGACGGGACAATACTTTTTAAGAAAGAAAAGGCCAGTAAATGAATAACCAACCATTTATTTCAAAATGGATTGTCCAATCCTCCAGATACATAGTACAGAAATGGTAGAAATGTGTTTTAAATAATAAGAATTAAGATGGGTCCATTCAATTGCCTTCACCTTAATTAGAAACTGATGGGACACAAAAAATGCCATGTTTTTTACATAGCAAAATGAAACGGCAAAATTTGTGAAGCCAAACCAATAGGGTTAGTAAACAATGTTTTTCTAATTAAAAAAATGCAAATGAGCATACAGAAAAAGCATTAAATAACCAAGTTTTACTTTTATGCACAATGGGGCAATTAGTTTGAGTAACTGATGGGACATAGTCTTGGTGACTGATGGGAGGTTGTAAACATGTGCTCTTTTCCAAGATGGTCGCCAGGTCACATGGTCGTCGAAGGAAGATAATGCCAATCAAAAATGTTAATTTAATTAGTAACCTTTACAACACAACCGATATTTTTTTTTACCAGACATAGTTTGAAAAATGGTTCTTAGGTAACATATTACGTGGAATGTCCCAATTATCATCTACGTCCAACTAGACTCCAAAACAAAGGGTGTAGCGGTGCAAAAATCAGCGAGTAAACTGTTTCCTATGCAAAGCACAGTAACCCAAGACTTATTATTCATAAAGAGAGGTACATTGAATAGAGCTGAAGTTTTGCAGGGTCATACCTTGCACCAAAAATACGTTTTGCTCTGTATTTGAATTTTAGCTTCTTGTGACTTGTGCACGATGGTTTTATCAAACAAAATCAAGTACTATGGCGGGCCGGATGAACTGGCGTCGCGAACCGGATCCGGCCCGCGGGCCGTAGTTTGGTGACCCCTGCTCTAGAGGCAAAGTGTTCGCTTCTCACGCACCGGGCTCGGCCCCCGGTCGATGCAGGCGTGCTGGAAATTTGGGGGTTTTCTCGTATTTTCCTGTCCCTGATTATAATTATGGTAGGTGGGATCGAACACCTAGTCTTCTCGAATAAGGACGAAAAATTCGGAGGGCCTGTGTGCACAATGCGCACGTCAAAGATTCTTTGGGAATTGGAAATCGTGAAGAGCAAGCTGTACAAGGCCGCAAAGAAAACCAGTAAACGCCGATCTCAAGCGAATTCACTTTTTAACATTATTTTATACAATGAAATGTGCTGTATCTTTGTATTTTTGGGTTATCGTCATGGTGCTAACCTTTTGGCCTAAGTCAGACTTAGGCCAAAACAGAATGTACCTATTACGTTATTATAATATCCATTGTGCGTCTGTTAATGTAAAAGATCATTCAAAAGTGCCAAGCCATTATTCTGGAAATAAAACTTTCTGTAATGGCCTCTCATTCATAGACGTAGGCCATTTTGGTTCTGGGGTTGTTTCAGCCAACGTGGACGATGGCCACTTTTACCTAGAGTTATTTTGGCCTAAGTCTGACTGCATTGCGAAAGAATAATTAAGGGTGTTGTTTTTTTTTTGCGATTTTCTCAGAAGTGCAAAAAATGACTTAGGCCAAAAGGTCAGCACCATGACGTTATAAATTTGTACCATTTCGTTTGGTCATCACAAAATGGAATTAAATAAAGAACAAAGCGTGACGCACTGCCAAACGGTTTTTTGCTTTACCGACTATCTTTTGTTGTTTAAGCGTATGCTATCTTTTCCTATAGGTACACGACAGATTGATTTGTCACGCTGACTAGCAAATTGGCGACTCACTTTTCATCACGTCACAAGAGAGATACAAAACTGTTTCAGTGTGAGTTGTCACAAAAATGTGAGCCGAGCAGTTCGCATTATAGGAAAAACAATTGGGCCTAGTGCCTACGTCTGTGTCACTTTTGAAATGAGTTTGGCTTTGAGTTTGAGTTGGGGTTCCAAGGCACGTCGTTCAGATTTTGTTTTTGCTTTTTTATTATTTATTTATATTTGGTATTCAGAGCTTCATCAGTTTAAATTTCACGAATAGAATTACATGGTTCCATATAAACTTGGTTATGTAAAATTCTCAGAAATTGTTTTGTGTAGATCTTAAACGAATTTTGTAAATGTGTACAGGCAGTTTGGTTTCTCGCCTTTTACGAGAGAAGTTTGCTTTCTAGAGCGCTCCTATCCAATTCAAACTATGTAGTCAGGCTTCGCGGAGTCGATAATGACAAAGAATGCAAACTGTCTTGGTACTGAGGTAGGCCAATTGCTTATAAACGTGAAGAATTGGTAGCTCTAAAGATCGAAGGTACCGAAGGCACCGGGTTCGGTTCCCAGTTGGCAAAGACATGCTGGAAATTTGGAGGAATTTCCTGTCCCTGATACTATTGTAGGTAGGGTGGAGCACCTAGTCTTCTCGGATAAGGACGAAAAAAAACTCGGATGGCCAGTGTGCACGTTGCGCACATTAAAGATATCTTAAAAGTTGGAAATCGAGAAGGGCAGGCCAAACAAGGTCGCTGCCTGGGCAAAATTTAATAAAACAGAAAAATGCCTACCACAAAAACACACAGAAACAAAAACAAGAAAAACAGAAAAACAAAAACAAGAAAAGTGAGGTGTAAATGCCAAGAACGGCGTGACCAATTGTAACTTTAAGGGATGAAACAAACCCGGGCTGGTGTAGACACCAGACCTGTGGCTCGTGGCGCATAAATTTTGCTTCACACTAGCACAATAGGCACTGTCCACACCGCGACCCAGCGGGCAGTGCCACAGATTAATAAATTAACCAGACTGGAAACACGAGCTTCGGGCTGTGTCGTTTTTTACGGAATTTTCCGAGCGGCGGCCGTATAACCAACATGGCCGCCGCTCGAGAAATTCCGATTCTAGTTCTATCTGCTGTAGAAATTTCTTTTTATTTGTCAAGATTGGTTGTACATGCATTAATACTGCATTAACTTGCCTATCCTTTCAATTTATTGTCTACATCTGCCTTTTTTGTTATAAATGATGACCGTATGGACTTTTAGCGACCGCTGCATTGTAGCTATGCTGAAGCGTCGGTCGCAACCGTAAACCTAAAATGGCGGACCTTTCGCTTTTTTGTGACTTCACACAATGGGATCATCCAGTCTGGGTATTTTATTAGTCTGTGGGCAGTGCGCTCTTGTGCAAGTGTGAAGCAAAATTTACGGGTGGAAAGCCACCAGCCTGGCGCCTGCACCAGCCCAGGTCTGTTTCATCCCTAAAGAGCAGCCAATTATCTTCTTACCCGGGTATAAGCCATAAAACTTGTAACGGGTTCTCCTGGGTCCAGGCCAGTCCAGTCAGGTGGACGATGGTCAAAATGCAGATGGCATGCAGAAAACTCCGTCTGTGGGTCATTTTACATCCTCAACCTGGACAAGATGATAGATTAGAGAGGGGGTAAACAACGAAGTGATTATTTTCAAGGCATGTTTCATTGACCAACCAGAAGCTATTTCAGTA